>PEIA01000835.1:0-19556 GCA_003613005.1 Prototheca ciferrii
CGCGCCGAATCGTCGGCCTCGAGGACGCCCCGGCTCGTGGGAACACGGTAGGAGATGGCCCCGTGCGCGCTCCTACGAGCCGCGGCATCGAAACCTCGCCCCACGCGTCCCCGAATGGAGACGAGGTGGCTTAAGAGCGAGCGTACAGCCCGAACCACTGCGGCCGCAAAAGAGTTAACGCCTATCCGCCGACGGCGCTCCCCCTGGTTGCGGGGCTTCCGAGTTAACACTCTTGGCTTGGCTCACTCGGCGGTCGAAAGGAGCCGCTTGGGGGCGAAAACCGCGCCGTTCGCCTCGCGGAGCGGGGCGCACCGACGGACCGCCCTCCAGCGGTGGTTTGCAAGGTGTAGAATGCTAGTATTCCCACGAAAACGAGGAGAAGACTGAACCCGAGGGCCACGCCGCGTTTCACGCGGCCCAACTGCCGGAGGCGTCCGGACATGACCGGGACCCGGGCGCCCGCTGGGGAGGGCGCGTAAGTGGCGCTTTTGAGATGTGCAGCCCGTGATAACTTCAAAGAGAGGATGGGAAGACAGCGCCTCGGCTCGGTCGGGAGAAGACCCCCCGCCGTGTGGCGCGGGTGCTGCGGGGATGGGGGGGGATACCGTGAGGCCGCGCGCCGCGGCTCCCCTCCCCGCGCGCTTTCACCTTTGGCGGATCTCTCATCTGTACCGCCCCGAGTGGCGGAGATTCATGGTTTGCATTTTTCTCGCAAGTCGCTCGTTTATTCTGTCCGCGGTGATGTAAATAGTCGCGTGGGAGATCTTGGTCGTGGGATGCGTTCCTTCGCGGCCGCGCCGAGGGTGCATCCGTCGTGTTTGCCCGTGGGCCGGCGGCCCGCGTGATTTGCGCCTGAATCGTCGGCAGATCCGCCTAGGAAGAATTGCATGAGCATCGCGCGCGTCAGATCTCCTCTAATAGTGTGGCGCATACGAGCCGTTGGCTTTCGGCTGGGTCGCCGCGGTCTTCGCAGGATGAGGTGCTGCAGCGGCCGTGCGGCGCGCGGGGACGCGAACGGGCCCGGAAGCCGCCTGCCCGGGGACTTCGCGCCGGGTCGCGCGCTGCGGGCCTGGTCGGTCGCGAAAAGCTGCGCTCGGTCGACTTTGGTGGCCAAGGGATCGCCACTCCTTGTTGCTTGCGACGCATGCCTTGCGGTCGCGCAGGGAGGAAAGGGGAGGGGAGGGGAGGAGGGGTGAGGGGGGAAGGCTCGATGGAGCACCAGAAGTGTCTATTTTCTTGGAGTTGGCACCATTTGTGCAGACCGGCGGCCCCGTCAGCAAGACCAGTCGCGAGCGAGTCCGGTTTCGAAGGGATGCGGCCGCACCGAATTGGATAGATTTTGCGCTCGATCCGCGGGTTTCTGGATGCGTTTCGTGCGGTCCGAGCGACCCGTGCAGAGTGATCCATCTCCGTTCGTTTCGGACTCGTCTGCTAGCGTCTTTGTTTGAAATGTGCGCCGATGGAAGCGTGACCGACGTCGACTGAACGATCGCCAACGCCGCTCGTTCTGTCGAAGCGTCTCGGCATTCGTGCATTTCGAGAGAGGCTAACACAACTGGCAAATAGGTCGGTCTCTGGGAAAGGACCGCTGCCGGCTCGAGCTTGGGTGCTTTGCCCGACCTCCGCTTCGCTCGGTGCGAGAGGACGCCCCTCGACCATGGAGCGACGTGGGAGATGCTTTGTTTGGAACGTTTCTTCCCGCGCGTGTGTTCAGCGAGGACGAGGGCTCTTGTTTCGACTCGTCAGAGCGCGCTGGCGGAAAAACGAGCGTGGCAAGTCGGTAGCACCCTCTGCGGGATGAGTGGGGAAATCTGCATGGAGCCGGGGCGCGAGCCTTTCGAGCACAAAGAGGAGTGAAGCGTCGATGCCGAGCCTGTGTGTGTGCGGGGGGGCGGTTTGAGTGGAAGCTCGGGGACAGCGTGGCAGGGAGTGAAGAGATCTAGGAGATGCAGCTGCAGAACGCACGCGCCCTCGAACTCAATGCCGACCAGATTGACGTGCGGAACCGGCTGCGCGATGAAAAGACGATGCGGTAGCGGACAGCTTGCGAATTGGGCCGGCCATGGCTCTGTGACCCGTGCTCCCGTGCCCCTAGGCCGCTCCCAAAGCCTGGCAGATACGGACGCGCCGCGTGGGGGGAGACCGCCGCGGGCGAAGCGACCGCGCCCGCATCCCGGGTTGCGTTGTGGTCATGCTGCGCGTTGCAGAAAAGGAGGAAGAACGCAGGTCTTGCAGAGCCGTCCGTCGTGTTACTTTGTCACCCCCCCCCCCCTCCCCCCCCTCCCTCTTTGCGTGCAGGTCGGCACTCTTGGACGTCTACCTCCGCATTTTCTTAAAATGTTGCATCCCGGAGCGCAGGTGCTCTTCGTGTCCCGTCGTGTCGTGTCTGCGCTGCGTGGGCCTCACGAGCGCCGCCCCGCCCGCGGCCGCGCGCGTTCCTCTGGAAGGAGCTACTGGCTGGGCGGGAAAAAAGGAAGGGGAAAAAAAAAGAAAAAAAAGGTCCCACGGGCCACGACCAGCCCACCCCGCCGCGCGCGCGCACTCCCCGGGCCCCTTGCTTTTTGCGGCATTTGGGCAGCCCCAAACCCGGTCGCTAGTCGCGTCGCTCGCGTGTCGCGCGTCACGCTCCCACATTTGCAGACCATCCGGGCGCAAAGCTCGCGTCGATCACTGTCGAGCGCACGGCTCGTCGCGGGCGGGCTTGCGGCCGCAGCTCGACGCCCCTCCCGCGCGCGCTCCCGCCGCAATGGGCGGGAGCGCGCGCGGGCCGGGCCGACGGTGACGAATCGAGCAAGGGTGGGGCTCGCGGAGCGGCGTGTCGCCTACGCGCGAGGATCCGCGCTATCGTGGGCGCTAGGCGTCATGGCGTCGCCGGATCCATGCGCGCCGCCGCTGGGCGAGCTGCGCGGCGGCTGGCAGGCGCTTTCCGACGCGCGGACGGGCGTCGGGGTCTCTGCCGGCGGGCTCGGCTACGCGCCGCACCCCTTTTTCAACGCCAAAAACTTTTTGGATCAACAGACGCTGGTATATTTTCTTTCCGAGCAGCACGTGCTGAGCGATAGTTACCGCGAGGGCGCCAACAAGCCGGACCGCCTCGTCCAGTTCACCACTCGGACGAGCATGAGCGAGGCACTCCAGGCGCGTCTGGGTTGTCGATGCGCTCCCATTCGCCGCATCGGAGCGGTCTGGGAGTTTTTTTGTGGTGATTTGGGCCGGGGCGTTTGTCGTCCTCGAGCCGCGTGGCGTTGTTCCGACGCGTCCCGGGCGCTGGGGCGGAGGGTCACTGGTGGGGGAAGGGGTCCGGGTCGGGGAAGGGGTAGCGGTGGCGCCGTGCCGCGGTGGGGGCCGGGGAGGTGGAGCCGAGGGGCGGGGCGGTGCGAGGTGGTCGGGGAGAGACCGGGACGGGACGGGACGGGACGGGACGGGACGGGACGGGACGGGACGGGACGGGACGGGACGGGACGGGACGGGGAGGGGCGCTGCGGTGTCACCCGGCGCGCTCGCGGAGGGAGGGATGACGATGCGGGCCCCGCTCCCCTCGCGCACGGACGCGCGCGTGTCGGGTCTCGCGCTCTGCGGTCTTTGTGCGTTGCGAGTGATGTTTGCGGCGGCACGCTGAGCGCGCGGTCGCTCTGCGCCACCGCGCTGAGGTGGCGCGTCTTGGTCGGGCGTGGCCGAGTCGGCGCCCGGGCGCCGGGCGCGGTGCGGCCGCGCGCTAGGCAATGACGAGGGCGACGCGGTGACGGGAGGCCCGTGATCTCGGGGCCGCGGCGAGGGGGGTGTGGGCGACCGACGGAGCGCGGGGAAAGACCGGCGGGGGAGGCCACCCGAGTGCGGTGGGAGTGTCCGTAACGGGTCGAAATTTGTTCTTTCGTTCGAGTGCAACGCCTGCGCTGACGCCGCACGCTTGTCGAGGGGTTTTCGCGCGAGGGAGCGCGCGAGGGGGCGGTGGGCGACCGGGCCCGGGGCGGAGGCCGAGTGGCAATCGGCAGGGGGGACGAGCCGCGCGCGGGGTGACAGGTGGGGCGACGGATGCGGAGAGCGGAGGAGGGGTGCCGAGGTGTGGTTTGGGGAAGGGGGGGAGAGGGGGATTTGAGGGTGGGGGGCGGAGCCAGGTGAGGCGAGGCGCCGGCTGAGGGGGACGGGGTGGGACGAGAAGCGCGGATCACGGGGGCCCGGGTGCGGCGATGACGTCCCCCCCCCTCCCCGGGAGCTCGCGAGGAGGCGAGGGGCGGAGGAGGGCTGGGGTGCGGGGGGGTAGGGGGGGGTGAGTCGGAGTGAGGGGTGTGCATCTCGGGACCGCGGCGTCGGGGAATCTGGAGCCTGGGGGCCGCCCTCGTTCCCGGATAGGAGAGGAGGGGAGGGGATGCCGAGAGGAGGGAAGCTGATAGGGAGGAGGGGGGAGGGGGGGGGGCGGAGCGCGATGCGACATAGCGCGGGCCACCCCCCTGCCTGCCTCTTCCTGCCTCCTGCCTCTCCTCTCTTCCTTCTCACACCCTTCCCCCTCCCCCCCCCCACCCCGCCCCCCGCTTTCTGCTGCAGACGTTGGCTGACTATCGCATTTTGTCTGGCCCTATTTTGGATGCCGTTTCCGGCGAGTACATGGGCCTTGCGGACGTCGGCACTCTTCTGGGCGCGCTGATCGAGGAGGTCTACGGCTCGTCCCTTGTGGGGGCCGACGTGGCCATGTCCGACGCCGAGTTCCTCTCCAAGGTCCGCGCCCCGCCCCCCCTTCCCGCGCTTTTGGAGGCGGGAAGGAGCTGGGCGGCGCGTCCGCTGGCGGATCTTCCGACGGCGGGGGACTTGTGGTTTCACGGGGACGCCGAGTCGACGCTGCTCGAAGTCGTGCGGGCCGGCTTTCGAGTCTCGTACGAGTGGCCCTCGCGCCCTTCGCCCCTCGCGCCGCGCCGAGCCGCCGCGAACCCGGTGCACCAACGCGTCGCCGTCTTCGACATTCTCCCAATGGACGAAGACGAAGAAGGAGAAGACGGGGAAGACGACGGCAGCGAAAGCGCCGGAGCAGGTGGATCAGGGGCAGAGGCAGCTGGCACAGGGGCAGGGGCAGCTGGCACAGGTGCGGGTGCGGGCCGTCGCCGTCGCCGTCTCTCCCAGGGCTGCGCGCTCGGTTCCGCCGCTCCTTCCACGGAGGAAGCGGCCGAAAGCACGCACGGTCCCGCGGGCGCCGCGCTGCCTCCCGGGTTGCGCGACGCGAGCGGCGAGCGGATCGACCGCTCCCAGGTCGGAGGTGCCGGCGCGGCCGCCGGTGCGGCTGCTGCCGCAGCACCCGCTGCTGCGTCCGGGGGCGTTTCTCCTGGGACGTCGCCCGCTGCCTCTCGTCGCGGCACCGGGCCTGGCTCGCCGCCCTTTCTCTCGGGAGGAGCCGCGCCCTCGGCTCGCGCCTCTGCCTCTGCCTCTGCCTCTCCTCCTCCTCCTCCTCCTCCTCCTCCTCCTCCTTCTTCTTCAGCGCCCGCCGAGTCGTTGACGACGCAGCTGGATGCGCTGATCGAGCGGCGCGCGCGCATCGACTCGCTGGCGTCGGCCTCCTCCAACGCGCTCTCGAGGCTCGCGCTCTCGCCAGACGGCGCCCACGGGCCCGCCTCCGTCCCGGCCCCGACGCCCTCGCCCGCCGCCTCGCACTCGCGACTCGCAGACCTCTGCGCCGGAACCGTGGGACTGGGAGGCGAGCCGAGCCTTGCTCTTCCAGGCGGGCTCTCGCCGGGCGGCGGCCAAGCCGAGCCGCCCCTTGCCGCCCCGGGCACGGCTTTGACGGGCTCGCCTCCCCCGCCCCTTGCCGCCCCGCACTCGCACTCGCACTCGCAGGGTCCGCCTCCCCCCGCCGGCTCGCTCTCGTCGAGCCGTCTCGATGTCCTGCCGTGGGTGGGCTGGGCTGGCCGGTCGGCCCCGCCCCCTGCGGCGGGGACGACGGCGGCGGCCTCCGCCTCCGCATGCGCCTCCGCATGCGCCTCCGCCTCGGCCTCGGCCGTACCCCGCGTGCCACCCCCCCAAAGCGGCGGCCTCCTGCGGACCTCTGGGGGCTCGCTGGTGTCCGACCTCCTTGGGGGGGGCGGCCTGGACGGCCGCAGCAGCGGCCTCGTCAAGTGTCTCAGCGCCACCGACCTCACGGCCCACGGTGCGGGGCGTTTCGACGCCGACCTGCAGCCGACGCAAGAGCAGCGCGAAGCCGCCGCGGCCGCAGCCGCGCGTCTCCTCGCGGCCACCGCAGGCAACGCCCGGGCCTTTGAGCTGCCCCAGCCCCCCGCAGAGCCAGGGCTGGGCAGGCAAACCGCCACCCTCGGATCCCTCGCCACCGCCGTCGCGGCCTCCACCGGAAACCTCGCAGCGTACATGCAGGGCGCCAGCGCCAACCTCGCCGGAGCGAGAGCAGGCTGGGCCACAGCCAGAGGAGCGGGCGCAGGCACGGGGGGGTACGGAGGGCTCGGCCTCGGCCTCGGCCTCGCGGGAGGCTACGCTCAAGGCGCCTTTTCCAGCGTTCCAAGCGGACTGCACGTCCTCCAGACGCAGCGCATGCAGCAGCAGATGCAGGTGCAGCAATTGCAGCAATTGCAGCAGCAGCAGCAGCAACTGCGACTGCAGCAACAGCAACGGCTGCAACGACGGCTGCAGCTGCAGCGCGAGGCGTCGGGGGGGGCTGCGCAGCCTCCGCTCGCGCCGGCGTCGCCGGCGCCGTCCTCGAGCGTCGCCGACCTGAGCGAGGATGACGACGACGACGACGTCGTCGAAGACGACGACGATGACGATTTGGACGACGAGGAGTTGGACGAAGCTCTCGACGACGAGGACGACGACGAGGACGAGCGGGGCGAGGGCGCCTCGTCCGCCTGGCGAGCCCCGGATCGCGCGCCCGCCGACGAGTCCGCGGCCCTCGCCTCGGCCCAGGGGCCGGGACCGGCTCCCCGCGCCTCCTTTCCGCCGCCACCGCCGCCGCCTGGGCCTGCGCCGCCGCCGCCGCCGCAGGCGGCGGCGGAGGCGCACCTGACGCCCCGCGGCTCGTTCGCGGGGCAGAGCTCTGGCCTCTCCGGCCCCTCGCTCTCGGCGCGCTCGCTGTCGTCCGAGGCGCGCTCGCTCTCGGGGGGACAGCCCTTTGCGTCGGCAGGCAGCGCGCTCGCCGCCCAGCTGCTGGCGCAAACGCTCCCTGGCCAGGGCGCCTGCGGCGGCTCCCCCCGGGGCGCCGAGGGAGCCGCCTCGCCGCACTCGTCGGCCGGCGCCGGCCCCTCGCAGTCGGCGCCTCCCCCTCCCGTGACGTCACCTCGGTCTGCGTCGCAGCGTCGCGGCCGGTCCGCCGCGCTGCGCTCCCTGGACGCGGCGCTTCGCGCCACCAAGCCCGGCAAGGAGCGCGGCAAGGAGCGGGCGGCCAGCCTCGGGCGCGTGAGCTCGCCGGCCGCCCTGCACGCCAAGGCCAAGGCCGAGGGAGCCTCGGGTGGCTTTGGCGAGCCCTCCCCCGGCGCGCTCCCCGGCAGCCCGCCTTCGGCCCTCTCGGGCCTCTTCCCGCTGCACGCCCCCAGCGAACCCGCAGGCCTCCGCGTCTCCCTCTCCGCCCACGCCCTCCCCGCCGCAGGGCTCCCCGCCGCCGCAGGGCTCTCCGCCACGGGCCTCCACGCCTCGCTCTCCGCCCAGCACCTCGCCGCCCTCCAGCACCTCCACCAGCAACATCTCCAGAACCACCTCAACCTCCAAAGCGCCCCTCAGGGACAAGGACACATGCAAATGCAGATGCAACAACAACAGCAGATGCAGATGCAGATGCAGATGCAGATGCAGGGTGTGTTGGGGTCGTTGGAGGCTGGTCCGTCGGGGGTTCGGTCGGTCGGCGCCACCCCGCCTCCCCCCGCTCCGCCTCCTTCGCGGCTGTCGTCGACTGCGCTGCACGCGCTGGGTTTGCCCGAGGCCCCGTCGCTTCCGCTCCCCCTCCCCCCCTCGCTGGCGCCCGCTCCGTCGCGGCCGCCTCGGCGGCTGGGGCGGTCGGCGTCCGGGTGGCAGATCCGCGCGGTCATCTCCCAGACGG
Source organism: Prototheca ciferrii (assembly GCA_003613005.1). Taxonomy (NCBI): domain Eukaryota; kingdom Viridiplantae; phylum Chlorophyta; class Trebouxiophyceae; order Chlorellales; family Chlorellaceae; genus Prototheca; species Prototheca ciferrii. Next base: position 8,024 of record PEIA01000835.1, read on the forward strand.
ACGTGGTGCGTCTGCTGCTCGCCAACGTGGACCGCTTGGATCTCTCGTTCGACTGCTCGATCGAGCAGCTGGGGCTCGTGCAGGGCGCCGGGCAGGTGAGCTCGGTCCCCGCCGACACGCCCGCCCTGGCGGCCTTTGCGCTGCTGCAGCGGCACGCGCTGAGCGGCCTCGCGCTGGTGGACGAGCGCAACCGCCTGGTCGGCTCGCTCGCGGCCTCGGACCTGCGCGGCGTCGACGCGCGCCGCGTGGCGCTGCTGCGGCTCCCGGCGCTCCAGTACGTCGCCTTTCGGGCCGCGCACGTCATGGCAGCCCGGGACCCGGACGACGCCGTCGTGCGAGCCGCCTGCGAGGGCGACATGCGCGTCGTCGCAGATGCCATCGCGCGCGCGGGAGACCGCGTGCCGCAGCTCGTCGAAGTCTCGCCAAAGGACTCGCTCCGCAGGGTCGCCGAGCTGCTGGTCGCGCACACCAAGCGAAGGGTCTACGTCGTCGACGATCTAGGCGTCGCCATTGGCGTCGTCACCCCAACCGACATTCTACGACTCGTCTCAGCCTAAGGGAAGAGAGCGCAGATGACTGATCGACCATCCTGCCATAAAGGGAGGGGGGGGGGGGGGGGGGTAGGGAACGACCTTGCCAGAGGTTTTAACAGAGGTTTCCTCTTTCTTTTTTTTCTGCTCTCCCCCTTTTGTTCTCCATGTTTTTCTTCCGTGCGTCTCTCTCCAATGCACAAAGGCATATGCGAAGCGTACGCTGCACGCTTTGGGGGAGTTTTTTTACCCGTCGAGTGCGCTCGTGTCGTCCCCCTTGCCGCCCCTCCAACCGCTTCGACCGTGGTGCCTTTGTCCTCTCCTTTTCGTCCGCTCCGTTCCGATGCCCCCGCGACTTCCCTTTCCCCCTCCCTTCTTCCTATCGCGTCTCCGCCTTCGTTCGCCCCGCACGCCTGCCGCTTCCGCGCCGACGCCCCGCGCTCCCTCCGACCGTCGAGGGACACGGCAGCGACGACGCGAAGCGAAGAGAGCGGAAAAGGAGCGACCAGAGAATGGCACCCCCGTGCGACGACGCGGAGCGAAGAGAGCGGAAAAGGAGCGACCAGAGAATGGCGCCCCCGTGCGACGACGCTCGCACTCCTTCGTCCCATCCCGACGCCTCTCTCCTCACCGTTCTTTTTCTCCCTTCCGGACGCGTTCCCTCGGCCCCATGGCTCGACCCTGGACGTCATATCACCGCCTCTCTCGTCTTTTTTTGTTTTTTTCCTTCTTTTAGTGCTGTTTTCGCGCGAGCCCACTCTCGACCGCTTCTCTCGGCTCTTCTCGCGCTCTTTTTTTGTTTTCTTTTTTTTTCCCCCTTTCGTTGCGGGCTCCTCGTCGCGCGAGAAGCCGCGAAGCCGCGCTCCCCCAGACAACCCACTCGCCGGCCTCTCTGCACGCCCCCGTTCTGCTTCAACCGACCCGGCTCTGGTCCTTTTCCCCCGCCCGCCCGCTTCCCCGCCCGCCGTTGCGCCGGCCTCCCGCCCTCTTCCGCGCACCTGTGTTCTGTTGCCTCTCCCGGGACTCGACGGCACCCTCCCCCCCGGGCCGCTCCGATTCTGCGCCTCCGCCTTCGCCCGTCCTCTCTCCCCTCGCTCCCTCGAGCGCTCTCCTCCCAGGCGTCCCCCCGCGCTCCTCGGATCACCTCGCTCGTCTTCCCGCCGCGAGCTCGCCCGTCCCTTTTTCTCGCTCCGATCACCGTTCGCTCTTCTCTTTTCGTTTCTCCTTCCCCTTTCCCTTCCTCCTCCTTTCCTTTCTCTCTTTCTTTCTTTCTTTCTTTCTTTTATCACGGTCGCTCCGTCGACATCAAAACTCAACCCGAGCCTGGGCGAGCGACGGATGCGGTCCCCCTCCCATCTCCCTGCCCTCGCCCTTTCCCCCGTGCTCCGCCTGCCGCCGCGCTCAGACCGCTTCCGCTCTGCGCGTCTCGCCGCTCTTTCGACACATGCGCACGTCGTGCACTTTTTTCAGATCGGTCATCGATGGGGGGAGGGGAGAGGGAGGTGTCGCCTGGTCGAGAGCGGCGGTTTGGTCGGCGCAAGAGGCGAGGCCTGCCTGGGGCTGCGGCAGATTGATCGCCGCAGAATTGCGGCGCTACGAACAACGAAATGGGACGCAAGGTCAACGCATATGCGAGGGTTGCCGCTTTCCGCAGGGAGGAATGGAGAGAGGGTGGGAAGACGCCCGTGCGACGAAAAAAGGCCGGCGTCCTCAAAGGGATGAGCGAAAACGAAAGGAGAGGCAGGGGGGGGGGAGAGAATCACAAACTCGGCACCGTTCCAATTGGCCGTGCGTTCGATCGCGCTGACGCCGCTCTTCCTTCTTGTCGCAGCAAAGCGCGGCGCTGCGCGCACAGTCTTGAGCGATCGTGGTTCGATCGAGTGGGCTGGATTGCGTGGTTTCTGGCGCGTCGGCCCAAGGTCGTCCTTTTGGGGGCGGCTTCTGATCCCCGCCTAGTCTTCGTTCTCGTCATCCTCGTCATCTTCGTCATCGTCGCTGTCGTCCTCGCGGTCGTCGTCCTCGCTATCATCATCGACTCCGAGGATCTTCCTCTTTTTGGTGTCGGCGGTCTTTTCTCTTTTCTGTAGGCCCTTGGCGACTGCGTCTCGGAGCCCTTCCCGCGCTGCCTCGCCCGTGGCGTCCATCGCAAGCGCGTCCCGCTTGCCCGCCCTGACCGCTGCCGCGCCGACCCGCAGGCGTTCGGGCCCGCAGGGTTCTCCCGCCTCCAGCCAGGCGAGGTCGCGGCGCTGCGTTCGCGAGCGCCTGGCGACGGTCTCGGCGCGCTCAAGTCCCGCGAGAGCGGCACCGCCGTCGATCGACGAGGGCACGACGCGTCCGACGACGACGCGGTCGGCGTCCAGCGCCGGCAGCGGCTGCAGCGCCACCGTCAGCTCCCGTCCGTCCCGCGACAGAGAGGCCGCGCCTCGCGCAGAGTGCCGCAGACACGCGCGGGCCGCTGCCGGGACGCGCGATGCCGGAGACGCAAGCGCCGCCGCGGCCGCCGCCACCACCACGGGGGACGGCGCGATCGGGTCCACCCCGGGTCCCCTCTGCGCAAAGACGAGGGCAGTCTCCGAGGCGTCCAGACGCATCGGCGCGCCGACCAGAGACCCGGGGGCGCCCGGAAGCAGGCGAGACCGCAGACGCGCGACCTCGGACGGAGCGAGATCGTCGAACAGCTCCAGCGTCATCGCAACGCGGGGAGACCCGCGCGGTGACGTTTCCGAGGCCCCGTCAGGAACACCCCGGACCGAGACAGCTTTGGGGGCAAGGCAAACCTCCAGCAGCACGTGCGGATTCGAGGGGTTTGGGGCGGGCAGCGGAGCAGAAGCGTGCTCGCGAGCCGCATGTTGCACGCGAGCGGCCTCGGGGTGCACGCCCGTCGACAGAAACGCAGCCATATCCTAGAGGGACGGGAGACGGGAAACGGAACGAGCCAAAGCAGTGAGGTCGAGGCAAGAGCAGGGGCAAAAAAAAAGGCCACAAAACACCATACCTAGCAGACAACAGCGCGCAAATGCGAAAAGCAAAGCACCACATCTCGCTAAAACACGACGACGATGCGTCAAAAGGCAGAGAACGACCGCACAAATCCCCCCCTTTCCTCCCGCCGTCGTCGGACGCTCCCCCCGCGCCTTGCACCGCGTGGACAAAAAAAAAAAAAAACGCACCCGCTTAATGTCCTTTGCCGAGTACTTGTGTCCCTTGCTGCTCGCCCCCACAGCCTCCCCGTCAAAGCGCGTCATCGAGGTCGAACGAGCGATCAAATTTCCCTCCCTTGCGCAGCGAAGCGCGTCGCGCGCAGACGGACAAAAAAAAATGACGGCGAGTCTCGACGGCGCGCGCCAGGTTTGGAGAGCCCGACACGCAGGGTAGAAAAGAGACCGGCGGCGTGCACTCCAGGCGCTCTCGCGGACAAACGGACGATCGATCTAGACTGAGATGCGCAAAGCGAACGACGCGACCGCGCAGAGGCTGCGGGCGAAATTCTGGAGGTGCACGTCGGGAGGGAGAAACAGGCGCAAGCTGCGCCGCGCGCGCGGGTCGCCTGGGGGGTGGGGTGGCGGGAGAAGGGGGAAGGAAGGGGTCCCTCACCCACGCCGCTGGGGTAGTGGTGCCCCGGGACTCGTCCTTCGTCCTCCGGTCCGGCTCCCCCCTCCCCCATCTGCGCCCCCGCCGCCTCGAGCGCGGGAGGCCCGTCGCTCGAGCATGCCCTCCCGCGCGCGGGTGCCGCGGCCCAAGACGCGCCGTCCGCGTGGCCTTTGTCCCGCACGGAACCGTCGTCGCCTCATCGGATCACTCCGACGAGTTTCTGCTCCCGCACAGCTACTCGCGCCCTGCGCGCTCGCGTGGTTTAGGCGGTTCTCCTTGCCCGCCGGGTCGCCCGGGTCCGGGTCCGGACGACGAACTCCGCTCCCCGGTGGCTAACCCGAGGTGCTCGGCGGGAGGCGGCAAGGGCACGTGGCGCCAGCGCCCTGCATTTGGCCTGGGTTTGCTCGGGTGCACGCGACTCCCTAGTCGTTGCGTGGAGTGCTCTCGCTGTCTGCAAGGCGGGAGCATTGGTTCCCGCAGCAAGGCTCCGTCCTTCTTAGGTTGACCGCGCCCCTCGTTGGGGTGGGGGGCAGAGAGAGAGTTTTCCACCCGCGACTGCTTCCGAACCGCGCGTACGCGTACGTCGCTGCCGCAGAGCGTTGTGTGTCACCCTGTGCGAGATGACAGCTCGTGCCCCGGCGACCGCCGGCCGGCAGGCGGCGAGGCGGTCCTCCCTTCCTCGTTGCCTCGTGCTGTGCGCGCTTGCATTCCTGTCATTGCTGCAGCTGTCCGATGCGCGTTCTCTCACCGCTGACGCCAAAAAGGCAACGGTGAAGGCTGAGCAGCCGAAGAACACTCCGCAGTCGCACGTTTCCGAAACGGCCAAGAGGGTGTGGCAGCAGATGCGGCCGCTGCCCCCCTCAAGCTCGCTTCCGGGCGTCGACCTCACGCGGTCGACGCGCCAATTCGCCGTGATCGCGCCTATCGATATCGAGACGCCCCACACAGTCAGGTGCGATATAGCAAAGGAGAGGCACGGCGGGCAAAAGGGAAGTGGTCGCTTTAAAAAAAAAAATGGTAGCCTGCCATTTTGGGTCGGCTCTGGATCGGGCATTTTGCCCTGCTCGAGCTCTTCTGGCGAGCTTCGAGCTGACACGTCTGCGCTGAAATCCCCAGCGTGCAAAGGGTCGATCGATAGGCCATGCTTTCACAGTTTGCATTCGTACTGGAAATCAAAATCAAACGGGGGTTTCCCCATGTGTTCTACACGAGATTTCCGTTCTCGTTGAGCCCATCTTCTGCCCTTCTCAGCTTCTGCCCTGGTCTTGCGGGGGTGAGCAAAGGAGGGGAAAGGGGGAAGGAAAGGGCTGCGGGTTGGGGTTGCGCTCGCTGCACTCCTTGCGCTCGTTGCGTTCAGTCGTTCTTTCTTCGCGTTCTCCTACCCCAAGCTCTACTCTTCCAGTTTCCTGCCCCCCCCTTGCGTTGTTTGTTTTCTCCCTTGCTGCACCCGTGACAAGCGTGTGGTCTTTTGGCGTCGCCTTAAATTCCACACTCACACGCACGCACACCCTTGGCCTTCTCACCCCCCCTCCTCTCCCCTCTCCACTCCATCTCTTTTTCTGCTCGAATGTGCCTTTCGCAGCTGGTTGGATGATCCGGATTCGCAGCTGTTTGATTTGATTGCGATCTACGTCGGTCCCGAGCAAGAGGCGGATCGCATCGTCTGCCCGAAGGCGAGCTGCCCGCTGGTGTACCGTGCCCTCGGCACTCGATGGGGTCTGGTCAAGGAACTCATCTTGTCAAAGGACTGGCCCGAGATCCAGCGCAGCTACGACCGGTTCATGTTCCTGGCGCACGACGCCGTGGTGGGCACGGGCGCGATCAACCGCGCCTTTTTGCTGCACCGCACCAAGAATCTCAAGCTGGGCGCCATGTCGCTGTGCAACTCTCCGAGCGGCATCTTTGGCGAGGCGATGATCAACATGCAGCAGCCAAGCCTGGCGCTTCGGTTCACCAGCTTTACGAATCTGGTGGCGCCCATCTTCACGCGCGAGGCCGTCGAAAAGGCGCTGCGTCCCTCGCTTCGTCTCGAGGAGCCCCCCGTGACCGGCCGCGGGCTCGAGGTCGCCTGGCCGTACCTGCTCAACTACGAAAAGAGCCGCATCGGCATCATCGACGCGAGTTGCGCCGCCGAGCGCCGCCCCACGATCACGCGTTCGCTCATCCGCCCCGCGGCCGCCATGGCCACCGTGGCAAAGTCGGTGCGCGGCAAGAACGTCAAGCCGCCGGTGCCCAACTACTTTTTCAACGCCACGCGCGAGACCATCCTGGTCATGGGAGCGCTCAGCATCAACAAAGAGACGCAAAAGGCCAAGGGCGTCTCCGACCCGCGCACGACCGTCTACGGCAAGGTCTCGAACGCCGAGGTGGACTTTCCCTCGCTCTTCCGCGCCGCGGGCATCGGCACCGCGACGCTCCCGACCGCCGCGGGCATCGCGGAAACGCTCGGAGCCAACGTCACCGTCGTCGGCGCAAACCCCGTCGTCTCCGAAGCTGCCGTCGTATCCGCAGCCCTAGGGGGGGAGTGGGTGCCCTCGACGATCGCCCAGGAAGAGGCGGCGACCCGCATCCTCGCCGCCTCCAACGCCGCAGGCTCCAAGGCCGTCATCGCCGCCGCAGGCGTCATGGGCGTCATCGCGGGGTGCATCATCACCACCATCCTCTCCGGATCGCCGCGCAACGCGGGCGGCGCGTCGCGCTTTTCGGGGCTTTGGCGACGCCTGTGCTGCCGGGTGAGGGCCAGACGCTTCAGGCACCCGACGCCCCCGCTCTCGGAGGCAGGCTCGGACGTCGAGGAGGGATTCGCCCAGGACGGCGCAGACGACGAGTTCTACGAGGAAATGGACGAGGAAGAGGACGACGAAACCTCCCCGCTCAACGAAACCGGGCCGCCGGCCGTCCTAGCCCGCTCGGGACGCGCCGCCTCGACCGGCATCGTCACCGCGCGCGGCGCGGGCGCAGCGGGAGCAGCCGGCACCCAGGGCGCCGCGCGCCCGCGCACGGCTGCGAACGTTGAACTCTCGGAAGCAGCTGCATCCACAGACCGCGTGCTTGCTGCCATCACCGCCAGGCTCGCAAACCCCCCGGGAGCCCGGCGCGGAGGTGCCGGTGAGAGAGCCTGGAACCCGCGCCAGGCGGGCGGAGCGTCCGGACACCGCCGCGAGTACTAGGCAGTGCGGACGCAAAGAATGCACGAATGCAGGGGAAATCGATAGACCTTGCCCACCGTAACTCGGGAGGAAAAGGCCCAACCGCAGCCAACCTGGCGCGGGTTCCAAGCTGCTGGAACATGGCCGCAAGAGTGGAGCGGCGAGAGGTCGACACGATCGCCAATCTGCCGGGAAGAACCTCCAACGTCGACGCACTCTATCGTTCCTGTGCGTCGACATTGGAGAGATACGTTCCGCCGCGCAAAAAGGCGGACGCACGACGGCCATGCCCTCGCGCCCCCCCCCCTGCGTTGCATCTCGGCGTCGCTCGTCTCCCAAGCGTCCAGCTCGCGCTCCCCCCTGGCATTTGCCTTCTGCGTCTGCCGCACCCGCCAATCGCACCGCCGACGGTCCTAGCACTTGTGCGTCGATCTACCGCATCTTTTCAGCTCGCCCATGCGTTCGTTTTCTGCTCTGCTCTCGCCCATCGGTTCTTGCGACTCTGCAGGTCTCGACCTGCAAAGCCATTCGATTCCCTTCCTCGCGCCTCTTCTCAAAGAGTCGCGATACACCGCCGCGCCCTCGTCCTTTCGCGTACCTCACATCTTCGTTTTTTTCTCACCGGGCTCCCTTTGGACGTTCGAACGGGCCTGTCGGCCCACCTCCCAAAAGAGGCTCCTTGGATGGCCGCCATCCAACGGCCTCCACCCACCCCGCTCTCTCGTTCCATCGTCCTGTCGCTATTCTTCCTCTGCTTTTTTTTCGCTTTTTCACACCAAGGCGCATGCGTCCGCCACGCGCGCGCGTCATCCGCTTCGGCCCCACGTTTCCACCTGCACCTTTTCATCGATCCCTTCGCTTTGCACCGACTCTTCTCGAAGCTCTTGCCTCCGTTCGTTTTTTCCTTTTTTTTTTCCCCTACTGCGAGTTTCGCTGAATCTAGAGCCCGCCGTCGCGCGGTGTCGTTCGACCTGAAGTTGCCATCACCCGTGCAAGCGAGGATCTTCCGGTTCATGCCTCAAATGCTCGCTCGCATGGCTCTTCTCAGTTCCGTTGCCTCTGCCTCCCCCCACACATACCGCCCCCCTGAACACACACGCACCTGCAACGGCGAACGCTGGGTAGCCATGGCTGCCCCCCGCCCTGTGGCGTAGCGTGCGCTCTTTCTTTCTCTTTTTTTCTCTCCCTCTGTTCTCACCCGTCGGTGCCTCGCCGACGCCGGGCTTCGGCATGTTGCCTTATCAGCACTGCGTTTCTTCCTTCTCCCGGCTGATGTCACACCTTGCCGAGCACTCGGGCTGCTTCGGACGGCTCGCGTTCACCTCCAACAGCCTGCGTCGCCCTTTTCTCTCTCTTTACCTGTCAGGTTCGCCGGCACGTCTCGTCGTTCTTTTCTTTCCCGACCTCGCATGCCACGATGCGCCTTTCCCCTCCACCTCTGCGACGTGCTCGCGCCTTTGCCTCTCGGGCTCGCGACGCACTCGTCTTCGAGTCTATACCAGCTCTGTTCTGAAACGCCGAAACCCTTGGTGACGATGCGGGCTTGCTCGGGGGCTCGGCGTCAGATGGGCAGGCAGGCCGACTGACGGCCAAGCGATGCTAACTCTCCCGAAGAACCAATGCACCGGCGTCCCGCGGGGCGCGCCAGGAACGGAACGCCAAATTCGAGCGGTTGCGAGTCCTTTGACTCCCGAGAAACCGCGACAAGGCAAGCCGCAGCCGGGCATCGGTGCTCTTCTGCCGAAGACCACAACAGCTCGCGCGCCAAAGAAGACGGCGTGCGACGTGGCAACCCAACGCAACTGCCGCCCCCTTCTCTGCACTCCCGGCCTGTCTGCTTCACGTATCGAGATCGCGGTCCCGTCGCTTTGTCGTCGAGCTCGGTTCTCTCCCGCTGAGGGTTGAATTTGCTCGACTCCCGCGATCGGATATCGCCTTCTGCCGATCACGATACCCGCCCCTCCGGTTCCCGCCCCCTGCTCCCTTCCTGCCCCCCCGCCCCGCTCCTCCGGCCCGGCGCTGCGCGCCCCGCGTCCTGGAGCGATGCGCCGCGCGCGCCCGAGCCCGCACCAGGGGCGACACGCGTAGTCTACATTGCGCCTTTACGTTGCTTTGCTTACGCTGCGGGAGTTTCGGACTGTGGAGCGGCCCGCGCCGCCCAATGATCGCTGAGCCCTCTGGGCGCCAGGACCTGACGGCTGAAGGCCGTTGAGGCGAGGGCGCCGCGCAGCACCATGAGTCTCCGTGTTCCTCTACGCCGCTCTTCGCGGCGGAAGCGAAGAGAACAGCCCACAAGATCGTTGAACCTTTCCTATTTGGACCTTATGCTGGTCATCGGATGCACCTTTTGCGTCGTTCTGGTGAGGGCATGGGTCTTGGGCTGGGTGGGTCTGGGAGGCTCCGCGCGCCCGCCGTGCCCCTTTGCGCGTTGTTTTTGGCGGATGGTGCACTTGCCTTTCTGTGCTTCCGAATTGGTGAGCGGCGCGTAGGTGGCAGGTCGTGCCGTGCGTCCCGCGACCTAGAGGTTCATCCGGACGGCCGGAGAGTCCGCCTCCGACCGTCCGCCCTACGTCCTGGGAAGCGCGTTCGTCTCTGACGAAATGGGTTGCGCGGGGAGTGGGGCGGCGCACCTGCAGCGCGGCGGCTGCGCGAACGCGCACCCGAACGCTTGTTGAGCGTGTTTACCTCGGGGTGCAGTTTGGCAGAGTGTTGAGAGACATCGTGTCGATGTCCGTGGTGCTGCGCGGCGCTGGCGACGTGGCGTTGGCGATGCGGCGTGGCCGGGGTGGGGAGAGGGGAGGACGAGGAGCGGGCGGCGGGCACAGGGGAGGGGGCCTGGCGGGCGTGAGCGGGACGCGGATTGGGGTGATGCGGCCGCGAATGGGGCCAGGGCAGGAGGAGGGAGAAGACCGTGAGAGAAGGGGAATGGGGGCCGCAGAGACTGCCTTTGACCGAACGGCGGACGCGGGGTCGTCGATTCTCCAACCCCCCCTCGACCTAGTTCGGCTTTTGACGCGGATGTGGGCGGCCATCGTCGCTCATTTCCCGAGAGTGAGGAGAAGGCGAGCTGGTTGCGTTGCCACTGTCTTTTGTTGTTTTCTGACCTCCCCTTCCCTTCCTTCCCTTCCTCCCATCCCGTTTCCCCTTCCCTCCATGTGTCTGTCTGTGTGTGTGTGTGCAGTTGATTGGATCGTTGTCGAATACTCGCGATCGTCTTCGTCGATACCAGTCGATTCGTCTGGATCGCCGTCACAACATTGCGAACGAGGTTCGTCTGTCGTCGGTGAACTCTGATGAGTTTTGGAACAGCGCCGACCGGGACGCGTCCGGTTCTCGCCGTCGGGGCGGCGGTTTGGACGGCGTCGCGTTGGGCAAGGATGCCGTGACGCTTTCGGACGGCGACCAGCAGACGCAGGCCTGGAGCGCGTTGGAGCGTCGTCGCCAGGATCTGCTTCGAGACGCCGAGACGCTCCTGGGCGTTCGCGACGCGGCCGACGGGAGCGACCTAGACCTCGACGAGCGCGAGCGTCTCGAGGCGCAGGCCGAGGCCATGCGTCGCGACATGCGTGCCGCCGAGGACCGCATGCGTCGCATCATGGACGACGAGCGAAGGGAGCTCGCGGCCAGCTCGAAGCGCTCGGCCGCCGACGCCAAGCGCAAGGAAGCCCGCCCTAAACGCCCGCAACCCCCGCCCCCCCCGCCCGACCACACCCCAAAGTTCATTCTCGCGTCTCCGTATCGTCCCCCGCATGCGGCCGCGGGTGCGCTCGCGCGCCTGCCGCCGCTCAGCGAGAAGATGGCACGCAGGGTGGCAGGCACGACGGGCGCGGTCTGCCTCACGTGGGCCAACGCGGCCGCGGTGGACTTTGTGCAAAACTCGATCGAGCGCGCGCGCAGCGTGGGCATGCGCAACGTGCTTGTGGGCGCTCTGGACGACGCGTCGGCGCTGCGTTTCAACCGCTCGGGCTTTCCGGCCTTTCGGCCCGAGCCCGGCTCGCTCGAGGAAGCCGACGTGGCCTCGATTGGCAGCGAGGAGCTCGAGTACGACTCGCCCCAGATGGGCGCCATGAGTCGTTACAAGGTGGCCGTCATCAAGAGGCTCCTGAGCTACAACCTGACTGTCTTGGTGGCCGACGCCGACGTGGCGTGGCTCAAGAGCCCCTGGCCCTTTTTGGCGGCTGCCTCGAGGCGGCTCCAGGCCGACGTGCTGATCGCCTCGGACCACCTCGCGCCCACCCAGGACGACGCCACAGCGGCCTCGCA
>PEIA01000846.1:8321-19541 GCA_003613005.1 Prototheca ciferrii
TTTGCCTTTTCGTGCAGTTGATCAAGGCGTTGAACAATGCTCGCGGCAACGGGACGTCTATGATTTCTCTGATCCTGCCGCCCAAGTCTCAGGTCGCTCAGACGCAGGCGATGCTGGCGAACGAGTACGGCACTGCGTCGAACATCAAGTCCCGCGTGAACCGTCAGTCTGTGCTTGCTGCGATCACCTCGACGCAGCAGCGCCTCAAGCTGTACTCCAAGGTGCCCCCGAACGGCCTGATCGTCTACTGCGGCACCGTGCTGACCGAGGACGGCAAGGAGAAGAAGGTCAACGTGGACTTTGAGCCGCACCGCCCCATCAACACGTCGCTCTACCTGTGCGACAACAAGTTCCACACCGAGGCGCTCGGCGAGCTGCTCGAGGCCGACAACAAGTACGGCTTCATCGTCATGGACGGTTCCGGCTCGCTGTTTGGCACGCTCTGTGGCAACAACCGCGAGGTGCTGCACAAGGTCTCGGTCGACCTGCCCAAGAAGCACGGCCGCGGAGGACAGTCGGCTCTGCGTTTCGCGCGTCTGCGCATGGAGAAGCGACACAACTACGTGCGCAAGGTCGCCGAGCTCGCGGTGCAGTTTTTCATCACCAACGACCGCCCCAACGTCACGGGACTGGTGCTCGCCGGATCCGCAGACTTCAAGACGGAACTCTCCCAGTCTGACATGTTCGACCCACGACTCCAAGCCGTCATCCTCGCCATCGTCGACGTCTCCTACGGTGCGTCAGGAGCGAGAAATGCCGACGGGTGGGGGAGGGAGGTGGAGTGTCGAGTCTGTGGCCTGTTTTTCGAGCTTTTCGGGCTTTCACCGCCCTGCTCGTGGATCGGTGCCACCTTGCTCGCTTCTTGTCTCGTTTGCTCTTTCAGTTTGCTCTGCTCGTGTGCGGAGCGGGTGCTTTACCAATTTCCCGCCTTTTTCCGTGGCGCGAGATCAAATGGCAGTCACCCGAAAGCGACCCGGCGGCCGCCCCGGACGCGGCTCTTTCTGCCGCGCCCGGCCGGCAACGCTCGCGAGCGCACGCCGCTCCTCTGCCCCTCGGGGTAGGAACATTTCTCATCCACACATTTTCCTTGCGTGTCTTTCATGCACTTTCCCCCCCCCATGCATGCCTTGTGCATTTGCTCGTTCCCCTTGCCTTGCACTCATCGCATCTCACCTCCGACCTCCCCCCCCTCCCTTTCCCACCTTTTTAGGCGGCGAGAATGGTTTTTCGCAGGCGATCGAGCTGTCTGCGGAGACGCTTTCGAACGTCAAGTTTGTGCAGGAGAAGCGTCTGATCACGTCGTTCTTCGACCAGATTTCCCAGGACACTGGCAAGTTTGCGTTTGGCGTGTCGGACACGCTGCAGTGTCTCGAGATGGGCGCCGTCGAGACGCTCATCGTGTGGGAAAACCTGGACGTGACGCGCTACGAGTTTACCGACTCTGCCGGCTCGACGGTCATCAAGATGTTGAACAAGGAGCAGGAGGCCGACGAACGCAACTTCAAGGACAAGGCCACGGGCGCCAACCTCGACGTCATCAACAAGGAGCCCCTGCTCGAGTGGCTCGCCAACAACTACAAGAAGTTTGGATGCCTCCTCGAGTTTGTCACCGATCGCTCTGAGGAAGGCTCGCAGTTTTGCAGAGGGTTCGGAGGTGTCGGAGGTGTCCTCCGGTACGCCGTCAACCTCGCCGAGTTTGAAGAGCCCGACGACGTCGAGCAGGAAGAACACTCTGACAACGAATGGACCTCGGACGAAGACATCTAAGGGACTCGCCAGATGGAACCCTCTTGGCGACGCGCCCCACGTTTCTCCTCCCACCCCCGACGTTTTCCGCACCTCCAAACTCCTCTCCTCACCTTGCCCTTTCGACGCATCGTTTTCCACATCCGCTTGCGTCCCAAATTCCCCCGTCGCTTCCCACTGCTGTGCCCTCTCCCGCCGCGGCAGCGGCAGCCACCCCCGTTCCCCCTTCCCCCCGCCTCGCCCTCTGACGACGTGTGCGCGCCTTCCCTCCCGCAACGCCGCTGTTTTCGTGTTTTTTTTCTCTTCTCCCGCTCCGCTCTGCCGCCTGACGAGGCCGGTGTCCTCGAGCATCGGTCGGCGACGCTCCATTTCATTGTTAAGCCGAGGCGAGAGGGTCCGTGGCCGAACGGGAGGCGGAGAAGGGTGCGACGGAAACGATGCCGCGTCGGAGTCGAGGGGCGTCGGAAGAGGCCCACCTAACGGTCGGCGCACCAGGGTGCGAAGCGCGCGGCACGCGCCCGCAAGCAGGCAGACGCGTTCGGGGCCAAAGCTCGCCGACGTGCCGCGGCGACGGACGAGCGGGTGGCCACCGCCCTCTTCGACGTGTGCCGCAGCCGCTTCACGGCTTTCGTGGTACCTGGGCGGCCTGGAAGTTTGCCTGGTGCGGCGGCCCCTGGCGGGTGCGGGTGCGCCTGGGGCGACAGGAGCGCTTGCTCGTGCGTGGGCGGGTGCAGGCGGGGCGGCTCTGGCGATGCTCCTGCAGGAGACGCTAGGGTCGGCCGCAGCGTCCGCCCGGGCGTCGACGCTTATTCTGGCGGCGGCTCCGCCCCCGGCGAAGGCTCCGGTGGCGCCGCTCACGCCCCCAACGAGGGCCCTGGCGCCTCTCGCGCTCCCGGCGATGGCCCTGGGGTCTTTCCCGCTCCGGGCGCCATCTCGAGCAGCGGTCCCTTCCGCCGAGCCTGCTGCGCCTCCCGGCGTCTCGCCCCGGAGCCTTCGGAACCGGCGCAGGCGCGATCTCTGGCGCGGACGCAGACGCATGCGCAAGCTCTGGAGCTTGGAAGCCGAAGCCAAGGCTGCCAAGGAGCGCCTCGAGAAAAAAACCCCGCCTGACCTCTGGCGGTTGGCTTTCCAAGGCCGTGTGGAGCCCTCGCCTGCGTTCGCGCAGCGTGCCCCCGGCGATGGTATGAGCGCGCTGTACACCATCTCGCCCGACCACAACCCGTGCGAACGCAAGATCAACGCGTTCTCTCCCCAGGAGGATCCCCCCGCGGGCATCTTCGTGGTCGGCGTCGACCCTGGGGTCAGGAACGTGGTCGAGTACGACTCGAGCAACGGCGCACGCGGATCGCTGACGGCAAAGGCGCTCGCGCGGGGGTCGTACGCGCACGAGTCGAGGGTGGCCCTGGCCAAGCTGAGCCGGCGACGCCTCTTCGTCGAGCCCGACTCTGCCCCGCCGCCGCAGGACGACGGTGCCTCGGACGAGGCCCAACGGGGACGGGCGGCGGCGGAGCGGGCGGTGTAGAAGCGACGGGGAAGGCGGAGGGAGGGGCGGGAGGAGCGCGGCCGCTCAGGGCGCTTCGGATGCACCACCCGCCCCGCCCGCCCAGGGCGCCTCAGGCGCCGCACCCGCCCCGCCCACTACCCCCACCTCGACCTCCTTCCCCGACGAGAGCATGACGCTGCAGCGCCTGCGCACCACCAAGCCGTCGCTCAAGGTCCAGACGGTCGAGCGCGTGCGTGAGCATCTCGCGCACTATGCGCCGTACGTGGACGGCGTGATGCGCGTCGTCGGCTGCAACCGCTCCCTGGCGCTGCGGTTTCCGGGGTGCGTCTCGAGAAAACGTACGCGTTCGTCAGAGGGATGGTCGCCAAGCGCGGGGGCCGGGAGAGGATGCTGGTGGCGTTCGGGGACTTTTCGCGCTCCCCCAACAGCCCCGTCCAGGGGCACGTGCGTGCTCCGGCCGGGCTGGTGCTCGCGCGGCGCATGTGACGCAAGCACGGGTTGGCGGTTGTCTTTACCCAAGAGTTCAACACGTCACAGGTTTGCTCGCGCTGCGGTGAGGCGAAGCGGCTGGGGTCCGTCGCGGGGATCCTGGACCAGCACGGCCTGCGGCGCTGCGCCGTCTGCGACCGCTGCTGGCGCCGCGACCGCAACGGCGCCCGCAACATCCGGATCGTCGCCTCCTGCGCAGCCGTCGCCCTCCCGAAGCCGCTCGTCTTCCGACGGCGGCTCCCCGCCACAGGGGCGGGGAAAAAGGGAGGGGCGGCGGCGCCGCGGCGCCGCTGCACCGACAGGGCACCGACGCCGGCGACCCCCGGCAGCTCGGCTGCCGAAGCGCATGATCGCGCATCGATGTGCCATAGGGGTAACAATGAACTGACAATGAAATGGAGCGCCGCCGACCGATGCTCGAGGACACCGGCCTTGTCAGGCGGCAGAGCGGAGCGGGAGAAGAGAAGAAAAAACAAGGCCAAGGTCAAGGCCAAGGTCGCCCAGGTCGAGCGAGAGAAGGGCATGCACAGCCGCAGCGACGACGTAAGACAAAGCGAGACTCGCCCGGCTGTAAAGTTGAGAGTCGGGGATAAACGCTGAGAGAACGCGAGCGGTGAGACACCGTCAGGAGGAAGAGGGCGGAGCAAGGCGGGGGGAGAACAAACGCACAAGGAGAGAGAGAGAGAGAGAGGGGGAGGAGGAGCGGAAGATAACTGCAGCGCGCAGCAGCAACATGAAGGCACGCGGTGGATGGAAGAGGCCTGGACATCTTTCTGGCGCCGACGGCTCCGGCCGCAGGGGAGGGCCGCCGGCCTCAGGGCACAGAGGAATAGTGGAGCGGAGGGGCTCGGACGAGTCGAGGCGACACGCACGGCAGGCGTGGCGGGAAGTGGGAGTGGAGCAGAAGATATCCGAAAGGGAGCACGGTCATGGTACAGCAACGCCAGCGAGTAGAAAGGGGAGGAGAACGCGAGAGAAGGAACGAGAGAGAAAAAGGACGAGCTGAGAGGAAGAAATAGATGAGGACAGAACAGAAAAGGGGGGGGTAGGGGAATCTCGGCAGGAATGGAGCAATGGAGATTGGTGCGGACCGCGATTGACGAGACGCGCAGGCCGTGGGACGGCCGGAGGTAGCTCCAAAACGAGGGCGATGGGTAGTGCGGAGACGGCATCGGAGCTGGGGCAGAAGCGCAAGGCGGCGGCACGGGGGTCGAGAGGGGCAGAAACGCAAGGCGGCGGCACGGGGATCGAGAGGGGCAGAAACGCAAGGCGGCGGCACGGGGACCGGGGGGGGCAGTTGAAGATGACAAGGGCAGGAGCAGAGTGGAGAGGTGCGGTGACCGTACAGAGTGCGGAGGGACAGGGGATGTGACGCGAGACACCATCAGAACTACGTCCCGAACGGACGCACTCGGCACGCTCTGATTCTTATCGAACGAGTGGACTTTGAACGAGGCGAAGCGAAGAAAGCGAAGAGCGCTCTCGCGCGCGACATGCCGCGATATCGGGAGGGCAGGGGACGCCTGCCTGGCTGGGGGAGGTATCAACGCTGGCAGAGGGGTTTGCAGACGAAGGCGGACGAAAGCGAGCGAGTAGACATCGTGGAGCTCGCAGCGCTTGGCCATGGGGGACACAGCTAAAGGAAGAGCTGGATGGAAAGCAAGGGGGGGAGGGGGGGGGTTGGGAGGGTAGATAGGGAAAGAGTCAGGGGGCCTTGTCTGGCCCCAGCCTGAGGACGACGAGGAGGAGGAGGTGAGACGTGCACCAAGCGCCGCGTTTTGCGGAGACGGCACCGCGTGCGGAACGCGCGAGCGCGCGTCGACGAGACGAGAGGGGCTTCAAAAGGTCCTGAAGACTGAAAGTCCCCAACGTGCACAGGGGGGTGGGGTCGAGAGACGGGCGGAAAGGAAGGGAGGCGACGGGAGGAGACGGAAGGCGGCGCAGCGCCAGGATCGGGGCGTCCGAAGCATGTGGGCATGCGGACACAAACGGACGAGGGTGCGGTGGAAACTGCCAGCGAGTCGTTGACGACCTTCCCCGCTCCGGCCCGTCCACCCGCCCTTCATGATCATCCGAAACGCCGGATGGTGCAGAAGCCAGTGCAGGGCGCTGGAAAGAAGGAGAAGGACAAATTTATGGCGATGGTGAAAGGAGTGGGCATCGTTGGCAGGGAAAGGGAGACGCAGAGAACCGCATCGGATCGAAGGCAGCACAGCCACGCTCGATGCAGTGGTGAGAAGGTAGCCGAGGAGTCGGCACAGAGACACAGTAGTTCAAAGGCACGGGTGGAATATAGGTGCAGAACTTGTCGAGCGGCGCAGCCGAGGCAAAGCGGGGGGGGGTGCATCGAGGAGTGGGGTCGCGGCGTCAGCGGCTCATCGAGGGGCGGCCCTGGAAGGTGCACTCGCTTGGAACGTTGGCTAAAAGTTCAACGCGCTCGGAGTCCGTCTTATCCGAGGCTGTTCGTGAGTTCGCAGCCTGTCATGTCCATGGCTGCTCACGTGTTCACAGCCCATTGCCCTGTGACCCGATCATCGCATCGAGCGAGCGTCGGAGGTCGAGCGGGAGGGCCTCGAGCTCGCAGCCGTACAGCGTCCTGCAGAGCGTCCGGAGGCCTTCCATCCCGGAGCCGGTCGAGGATCTCGTCGACGACGCGGTCGACGCGGTAGCGAGCGTCGCGGCAGGGGCACCTACCTCGGGCGCCGGCGAGGGCACGACGCTCGTGGCAAGGTCGAGCGAGTGCAGCGGCGACGTCACAACGTCCAGAGCGGCGGCACATCGAGGACCAGCAGCGGCGACGGGGGCTGCGACGGCGAACGCTGCGCGCGGCATGGCCGTCGTCGAGGCCATCGCGGTGCCAGTCACCTCTGGCGAGACCGAGGGGACGAGCAGGTAGGTGCCCGAGTCGAGCGAGGCCTGGCCCGCCAGGGGCAAGGACCCCACGGGATTCGAGGCCGCGAGCGCCGACGTGCTCGAAGGAGGCATCGGCAACGAGCCCTCGCGGCCGCTGGACGACGGCAGCACCATCGAACCGCCCACCGTCGCCTCGACCGCGCGCTCGAGTCGTCCGTGGCCGTGCGGCGACGCACGCTTACGCGGTGGCGGCTCGATGGGAGCTGTCGGAGAGGTGCGCTTCGGCGCGGGGGGGGCGAGCTCTGCGATGGGCGACGACCGCTTGAGCGAGGCGTGCAGCAGGGACGGGTCGAGCGCCGCGTCGCCGGGCAGCGAGGAGGACTCGAGCATCGGATTGGTGGGCAGCGAAGAGAAGTGTGGCGTCGGCTGCGGCTCGAGCTCGGAGCTGCACCCGAACGACGAGCCCGCACGAGTTGGTGACTGCGACGG
This sequence comes from Prototheca ciferrii, assembly GCA_003613005.1. Taxonomy (NCBI): domain Eukaryota; kingdom Viridiplantae; phylum Chlorophyta; class Trebouxiophyceae; order Chlorellales; family Chlorellaceae; genus Prototheca; species Prototheca ciferrii. The sequence goes on from PEIA01000846.1 coordinate 15,403, forward strand.
GCACAGCCGAGGCTGGGGCCGAGCGTGCACGCCCTGCGGGGACGAGGGCACAAAGCCGCCGGCGCCAAACGCAGGAAACGGAGGCGGGTAGAGCGGCATGCTGCGCGACAGCGACGCGACGAGGGTTGTCGTCGGCGTCGCCGAGGCGCCCGCACCGACTCCCTGCGCCTGCGTCGCCAACGGGGGTGTCGAGCCCTGAGGCGGGACGTGCGTCGTCAATAGCGTCGGCTCCGAGCGCCGCGTGCCCGTCAGCTCGCACGATGTCACGCGATCCAGCATTGAACAGGCCAATGTCGCATCGAGCACGCCGCCGCGCGTCTCCGAGGCCGCCTGCGCCTCGGCAAACGGGTGCTGGCCGAAGAGCGGCGAGCGCAGTGTCGGCGAGCTGAAAGGGGGGCCCAGCCTCGGGGCCGGCGGCGGCGGCGGCGGGGGGGCGCCTCGCTGCTCGAACGACAGGGACGGCAACGTCGTCCTGGGCGCGCTCGACACACGACCGCACGGCGCCACGCCGCCCGCGAGCAAAGGTCCCGCGGCCGCTCCGAACGCCGCAGTGCCTGCACCCGTCCTGCGCATGTCGGTGGGACCGAACCAGTCAGCGGGCGCGCCGAGGTGGGCCAGCGAGGGGTGCGACGCCGAGAGCACGATCCTCGATCGATCTGCGAAGAGGTCGGCGGCATCACCGAAGGCAGTCGGCGCCGAGCCCAGCGAGTCGGCCCGAAGCACGCTTGGTGGCTGTGGCCTCGCCGTCGGTGGGGCCTGCCTCGGAGGTCCCGGCGCGAACGGCGCTCCGAGTCCGTAGGTCGCATCCCCAAAGGCTGCTGTCGAATCGCTGCTCCAGATCTGCGCGAACGGCAGAGCGCACGCGTCGGTGAGCAGCATGGCGCCGCCCACGGAAGCGCCCGGGTAGGTCGCGGTGCGCCGTGCCCTGGCGGGGTTGCTGGCCTCGGAGCCAGACAGGTCCGTCGTCTCGACCGGAAGGGGACCGCCGTACGGCTCTGCCACGACAGAGGTCTGGGACGTTCCAGGCACGGTCACTGCGCTCGTGAACGGCCCTGTGGCGGGAGGGACAATGGCGCCTCCCTTGAGCGCGACAGGTCCCGAGACAAACCCTCTCCCGCTCAGGTCGCCCGAGAAGCCCACGACGCCAGAACCTGGCGGAACCCTCGTAAAGCTGCCGTTATCGACCTCACCGATGGCAAGCCTCCGCAGGAGGCCCGAGTCGACGGTCTCCGGGCGGTTGAGCGACGGGGACGCGTCGGCCACAATGGCGCCGGGAACAAACGCTAACGTGGAGAGGTAGGAGACGGGCGGCGGCGAGGAGGGGTGCATCGAGGCGACGACCCCTTGCTGGGAACGCAAGATCGGAACGGACAGTGACGAAGAGGCGCTGAACGTGGGGCCCGGGGCCGGGGCCGGGCACGCTGCGCACGGCGACGCAAAGCGCTGCTGCGCGGCCATCGCAGGCGAGGCAAACTGGCGGGCCAGCGGTAGCGAGACGAGCATAGGCTGCACAAGCTCTTGCTGCTGCTGCTGCTGCTGCTGCTGCTGCTGCTGCTGCTGCTGCTGCTGCTGCTGCTGCTGCTGCTGCTGCTGCTGCTGCTGCATCTGTTGTTGCTGCCCCTGGTGCCCCTGCTGCCCCTGCTGCTGCTGCGCCTGCGCCCATGGTGGCGATCCGGCGGAGATCGAGAGGGCGCGCGGTGCGTCGACCGCGCCCCCGACGGCTGTGGCGTCGATGAACGCGGGAGATAGCTCTTCGGTCCCTTCGCGCCAAACCGCGATGCCCTCGACCGAGAGTTCGAGAGTTCCCGCGCTGGAGGCCCCAGGCGCAAAGGTCGCGTAAAGGGCCAGGGGGCCCGCGGGCGTCGGGGTCGTGGCCTCGCCGATGGGGAACGCGCCGGCCGAGCCCGAGAAGGGATTGGATCCAAACCTGAGCGCAGGGCTGGGCCCGGACGCGGCCGGGCCCAGCACGCCTCCGGCGCCTCCGTCGTCTCCCGCGCCACTGCCGCTGCCGCCGCTGCCGCCCGACGCCGGAGACGAGCCTACGACGCCAGAGCCGGCGCCGGCGGAGGCCGCGGCGTCCGCGTAGGCGTAGGTCACCAAGTCCTGCTCTTCCCGCGTCCTGCCGCTGTCCGGGCGCGGGAGCCGCAGCCGGAGCGGCGGAAGCTGCGGCCCGGACGTCGGCGTCTCGGGCAGGGGCGGCGGCGCCACGCCACCGCCCGAGCCCGAGAGGCCAAAGCCGTCCCAGGAGAGGCGCGACGACGTCGACGGGTAGGCGCTTGTGACCCATCGCGGGGAAGGTGGGCTGGAGAGCGCCGTGACCGGACCGACGCCGGTCGCGCAGGCGGCGGTGGCGGTGGCGGCAGCGGCCGAGGGTGAGCGGGCGGCCAGCGCTGACGAGTGCAGCCGCGGAGTTGACACGAGGTCGGCGCACGGATCGCCCGAAGGTCGCACCAAGGGAACGGCCGCGGGAGAGACGGGCGTCTGCGGCTTGGCAAAAGCCTGGCCCTTGCTCGACGGGGCAGAGCCCGCCGTCCCGCGTTGGACGACAGAGGCGACAGAGGCGGCGGAGGCGACGCTCCCCTCGGCTCTGCTCGGTCCGACGGGGCCGCTCTCGGACTCGCACCGGCGCCCGGCAGAGGACGTCGCCTCCGGAACGGCGTCGGCGTCGGTAACTGCGGCCTGGGCGTTCTCGATCGCGTCGCCGAGCGCCGCCGTGGCCGCCGCGACGGCAGTCGTCGCCGAGGTCGAGGCCTTGGTGGCGCCGAGGCGAGCCTTATCCGCATTTCGAGAGACGCCCCCGCGCGCCGCGGCCCCTCCAGCGCCATCGTCGCTGCCCCTAGAGAAACCTGCGCTCGGTGTCGCGACGACAGCGGCGGCGGCAGCGGCAGCCCCGGCTTTGGCAGCCAAAGCCGCAGCACCCCGCTTGGAGGCCTTGGCCACCGTTCTGGGCCTGGAGCTCCAGCGGGCGTTGTGCTGCTCCCGGAGCCGCCGGCGGCGCGCGTTGTGCTTTTCGAGACGCACGCGACACGAACGCTTGCTGCCATCGAACGCCGAAATCTCGTGGAAACGGCCGCACTGCTGGCAAAAACGCTGCAGAGAGCTCTGGTGCATCACGTGCTCTGCCCGGAGGTGCTTTTCGCAAATCTTGTAGCGGTGGTTGTAGTCGCGCATCTCCGCCGGGCACGACGTGCAGCCGACCACCTGGCAACGCACCCTGCGGCCGGGTGGAGACGGATGCGACGCGGGCTCTGGCCCCGAGGGCACCGGAGATGCGTCGGGCTCCATCTTGGTGCCCGTCGCAGGGACCGAGGACGGCGGCACCCCCGCCGCCGTCCCGGTTCCTGTCTTTGCAGGAGACTCGGAAGGCCCGTCAGCGGCCGCTTGGGGTGCGGCCGACGCCGGGGAAAGCCCGCAAACCCCGCCGAGGGCGACGGCCGGCGTCCTCGCCGGCGTCGCGCCTTCCGGACTACACGGCGAAGCGCCAGTCACGGAGCCGGGAGCCGCTCCCGCGCACCCAGCGAGCGGGCCGACGACGGCGTCCGCGAGGGGCACCGGAGACGCGCCTCGATAAGCAACGAGCCCCACAATGTTCTCCTGGGCGAGATCGCCCAGCTGAGCCGCCCCATCGGCCGAGATTACCAGGTTCCCCGAGGCGCGTGCCGGCAGCTCGAGGCCCAGCGCGCGCGGCGAGACGAGCACGGCTCGGCCACGCGCCCGTCGGTGAGGCGAGGGCCCGCTGTCCGGAATCTCCACGGACGCGGCCGTTGGCGCCTCCGGGTCCCCGTCAGGGTCGTCCCCGCAGTCGTCCATGGGCGCGGACGAACCCGCGACAAGGCCCACATCTCCTGGCATCCCCAAAACCTCTGCCGACGCGGCAATCCCTGGCATGACCGCGGTCTGCGCGAGGAAACGCGGGGACGGAGGAGGTGGAGGTGGGAAGGGAGGCGAAAGTCGGCGAGGTCGCGAGAGAGGCACTGCGGAGTGACGGGAAAAAGGGTTCGAGGCAGGTGACCGGAGGGCGTGAGAGGAATGAGAGGGGAAAGAGGAGTTCGAGGGGAAGCAGGGGGGGGGGTGAGAGGGAGGGGAATGTGGTCTCGAGGCGAGCGTTTCACGGCCAGCTAGGCGTAAAGTCGCGGTAG
>PEIA01000868.1:9036-19516 GCA_003613005.1 Prototheca ciferrii
CTGCCCGTTCGGCGTTGCGAGCTCAGGTTTCGCGCCTCGATCCAGCCAACGAAAAACACGACAGAGGCACGCGCCGTGGTGCCGATACAAACAACGAGCCTCAAGCTGAAGCACCAGCGGAAAAGGCGGGCAAAACCCCAAAGCTTGGGTTGCTCAAAGGGGAGGCGAGGTGCGCCGGGGCACCTCCAACGGGCGGTCGGTCAAACGATGGTCGCCGGCGTGCACTTTGGCGACTGGGTTCCGCAGGTTGCAGTCGTGCACAGCGGTGGGTGCCAGACGGGTGTGGTCCGCTGCAGCCGCGTCTCCTCCGCTCCAGCACGACTGTACGATGTTACAAACAACAGGGTTTCGGTAAACAATCTTAGCTCGAGAAAAAGGTATCGGCCGCGAGCGTTGCCCGACTTTTGTGCGCGGCAGTTGTGGAGTTACCTGCTGCAATTGGTCCGCCAGCGAGCTGGGCGCAGAGCGGCGCAGCTCGCCGGTGCAACTCGCTCTACAGACCTCTTCGACGCCCCTCGCGTAGAATCTGCAAACGACGGTGCTTGAACCGCCCATCCCGTAGATGCCAGCAACCATCGACGTGCGTTTGAGATGAATCTGTCGCACGATCGGTGCCTCGGCAAAAGCGCACACGCACCTCCCGACGGGGTTCCCGGCGAAGAGGAAAACGAAGCTTTCTGAAAAGCTTTGCTGCCGTCGCCACGCTACACGAGCAACGCTAATCTAAATCGCTCGGACGCGGGCACGGACCGGAGCGTTGCACGTGCAAAGATGGATCGCGGGCGGAAATCTGGGGCGCGAGAGGAAAAGGCAAGGAGTGCATCAACAGGGGGCCGGGCGGCAGGACGCAACAAGGGCGCCGGTGGAAGCGAGAGGCAAGGGGCGAAAGTGCGGCAGGATGTCTTCGCAGTTGAGCAAAAGCGGTGTGCAGCACGGCAGGAACGAGGAATAGTCAAGTCATGCAAAGGTGCGGGAAAGAATGCGCGGGTCTCAAACGCGCTCGAAACCGTGGAGAAACAAAGACAAGAAACAAACCAACAAACAACGGCATCAGCGTGACAAGAGCAGCGCATCCACCTGACGTATCAGCGAAGCCGGCGGACGCGCTGCTCGGAAAAGAGGTAACAAGAGGGGGAGAAAGGAAAAGGGAGAAGAAAGATCAAGGCAAGAGTGCAAACGGACACAATGTGGAGGCAAGAGATAAAACGAGGCAAGAGACAGTGCCCGGCAGCACGAGAACAAAGCAATGCACACAACAAGATACAGAGAGGGGACGTTGGATTCGACGGCGGCGAAACGAGGACGTGTGGTCGAGAGAGGGAGGGCGGTGCGGAGGTGGAGCTTGGAGGCCGAGGGGGGAGCGAGGTTCGGGGAGACCTCGAGGTCAAAGAGAGGAGGCAGGGAGGCTCGAAACGAGCGCATGAAGACCCGCGGGCGCGAACGCTCTTGTTTGTTCGGTACTGCAAGATGCGCAACGGCGAGCGTGCGACCACGCAGAATCGTAAAGAGGAGAGGGTACGAGAGTCGGGGGGGGGGGGGGGGGGGGGGGGGGGGGGGGGGTGGGAAGGGGAAACGCTCGTGCCGACCTGATCGCGGTCGGTCTTGCCAAAAGGGCCGGGCGGAGGAAGGAAACGGAGGCAAGCACAGAAACGAGAAGGAGAAAATGACACGAAACGTATGAAGGGGGACCGATGAAATGCGAAAAAAAAAGAACGTCGGCGACATGGGCTGGGGGCTGGCGCCATCTCGACGGCGGTGGAATCGAGGACGAGAGCAAGAGAGAGCAAGAGAGAGAGGGAGGTGGGAGGAGAACAGAGAAAAGAAAGGAGTCGAGGGGTGGAAATGACGTGGCCGAAGACACGCAGCGTCGAGGGGCAAGTGCGCGCAGCGGCTCTCGCCCAGAGAGGGATTTGGAGGGCAGTGTACGAGGAAGGAAAGCGAGAAAGAAGCGAGTCGGTTGCCAGGTTGCGACCTTAGGCCACGAGGGTGTCGGTGTTCGGTTCCTCGCGAGTTTGGATGACGTGTCCCTCGGAGGATTGCCGTCTCGGGGAAAAACCTTGGATGTGCCCGCGGCAAAAGGGGCACGAGGGGACCGCGGCGTCTGCCGAGAGGCAGAGTCGTCGCGCGCAGACAAAGCAAAGCTCGTGGCGGCACGAGTCGACCTCGACGGCTGGTCGACGGTCCATGCAGATCGAGCACAGCGTCGTGGACGAGCGCGGCGAGGCCTCGCGCGAAGACGGCGCCGGGGACACGGCGGACGAGGTCGACGGCGGCGAGCCCGACGGCTCCGCGGCCTCGCGGACGGCGGCGTCGGCGGGACGCTCCTCGTAGCCTTCCTTGTGCGGCCTGCTCCCGCCACCGCTCGCCCCCAAGGCGCCCTCGGACGTGCTCTCCGAGGCGGCGCGCGCGCCCCTGGCGTCCCTGCCGGCGCCGAGGCCGCGCTCGTCGCCCCGCTCGGCGGGCCAGCGCGCGACGTGTCGCCTGAGACGCCGGGGGATGGACGTGAGCGACGTGTAGGTGGAAACGTACGTCGACCTCTGCAGAGGAAGCAGCGGAACGCCAAAGGGCGCGAGGCGCGACGCCGAGGCGCGCGGGGCGGCCAACGGCGATGGGGGGGGCGTCGTCGAAGAGGCCGAGACACGGGGAATGGCCGAGGGCGACAGGGGAGGCGTGGAGGCGACGGACGAGGGTGCCGGCGACGCGTCGCGCGGCGACGGGCCGTCGGGGGAAAGCGGGCGCGGCGAGGCCGCGCGGGTCCAGGCGCCCCGCGGCGTCGAGGGCGTGGAGCAGCGCGAGGGCGCAGAGGAGCGGCCCCGAGCGAACGAGCTCGCGGCCGCGTCCGTCTCGATGCCGGCAGCGCGCCCCAGCTCTTCGAGCAGAGACACCATGAGCTGGTCCATGTGCCGCCCCTCCTCGGGGCCAGGCGAAGCGCCCGAGGCGCCGCAGGACGTCTCCTCCGAGGCAGAAGCCGAAGCGGCGAGATTGGCAGAGGCGGCGGGAGGACCGGAGACGGAGGCTGTGGCGCCGGCGGGTGGCTCGAGCCTACTGCTTCGGCTCGGGGAGCTCGCGAGGGGGAGGCCGTAGGAAAGCGCGGTGCGCTCGGCGTCGTCGATGGCGGCAAGCAGACGCTCCTTCCAGTCCGCGATGCTCACGCGCCCGTGGAAGGGCGAGCGGCGGTGCGTCACAGAAGAGGCCTCGGGAGCCGGCGGCAGGGCAGGTGAGCCCTCGATCCCTCCCTCGGAAAGCGCTCGGGTTGGAGACAGCCGTGGGCGAATAGCGCCCTCGGCGCCGGTCGCGGCGCCCACGGACGCCTCGGAAGCCTCGTCGCTGCCGGACGTCTCAAGCTGTCTGCGACGATACGCGATCGCGTAATCCAACGCGGCCACCACTACGCCCGTGGCCGTCGCACGCAGCGCGCCCCCGATCGCCCCACGGACAGACCACCCGGGCCGAGGAGGCTGCGCCGGAGCGCAAGGGACGGACGCAGAGGCGGCAGCAGAGGGAGAGGCAGCAGAGGGCGCAGGGACAGAGGAACCGTCGCTAGGAGGCGCGAAGTCGGGAGAAGAGGCGCCAGAAAAGCCGTCGGTAGAAGGTGCGAGGTCCGGAGAGGCGGTGGCAAGAGGCACGAGGTTGGGAGAAGAGGCGACAGAACCGCCGGTGGGCAGCTCGTCACGAACGCGACTCGGAGCGCATAGAGGCTCTTCTGCGTCTCGGGGGCCGCGCTCAACGCTCCAGCTCGAGACGACGTCCAAAGGCTCCGGCGAGTTCCCACCGGCCGACAGTCCTTGGCTTCCGCGGCTCGCAAACTCCGACGGCCCTTCCGCCTCGGGAGGAGGAATGGGGGATGGCGAAAAGTAGATCGAGGTCGAGCACGCCGCGGGCGCCGCCAGACGCCGCGACGGTGAACGGCCATCGGCGAAAAAGGAAGAGCTCACAGGCGGTGGGACGGTGGGAGAGCCGGGGCTCGCGTGGAAAGGCGCACGCTCTGCGCTGTCCTCGCCCTCCATGGGCCCAGTCCCCCTCCCATCGACCTCTGCAGGTGCCACGGCGGAACCCTCGCCCCCTCCATCCCGTTCGTCCGCTTCGCGATCCACCTTATCCTGGTCCTCGACCGCCGCGGATCGGTCCATCAGCAGCATCCAGAGACTCGTCACCATCGCGAATCGCTCCTCGAAACGACAACAAAGAGCGCCGTCTCAGAACACGCCCAAAAAGCCAGCGGCCAGAGGGCTGGAGCGCCGGCGCAAACAAAAGACGCTGCGGAGGGAAGGAACGCACGGTCAGGATCAAACGAGACGAGTTGAACGCACGCGCCCACCCGCGCTCAACGGAAAGCAGCCAGCGCGCGACCATCCCCGTCGGCGTCGCAGCCCCAAGGACGACACCCATCCCCCGCCTCTCGTCCCTCTCCCCGGCTTCCGGAAACCCTGCTTGCCTCGCGATCTCCGCCCGAGACGGCATTCCGCCCCGTCGGCCTGAGCCGCCCCCAGGCCTCCCCTCCTTTCCATCCCGACTGGCGCCAATTCCAGGTCAGCCTGTCGCCGGACCTGGGCCACGCAGTCGCGTCGGCCAAGAGATGTCCCGACACCACCTCGGCGCGAGCAGGGCGCGCAGAAGCCGCCGAGCAAGCCGCCCAGGAACTCGACAGGCCGCCGAGGCACCCGGCGAAAGCCCCCGAGCGCCCCCGCAGACCGATCAAAGCGCGTCCCGCGCCCCAAGTCGAAGGCGCGGCGGGGTGCGCGACTAGCCGAGCCGAGCAGAGCCGAGCAGAGCCGAGCCGCGGGGCCCCTCCCTCCCCTCTCCCCCCTTGTCCGCAGACGCGCCGGCGACCTCGTCGGCCGACCTTTCGCGGGGCCTGCGGATGCCAATTCGCCATCGGTAACGTCCACAACCACGAATGCACGCTCGCAAAGTCGTTTGCCGGAGAGCGGGAGGGCGGCCGAGTCGGCTCCGTGTCCCAGCCCTCCCCGAGCGCCCCCGCCGCTCGCGCACCTCGACAATCGCGCCGGCTGGGCGCCGGCTCGCACGAGGGAGCCGGCGGTGCTTTCGCAGGCGAGTTGCAGATCCGGTCGAGCCCAGGAGGGCTCTGGCAGCCGACCGGGCAAGGCGCCGCGCAAAGAGCCACGGGGCGTGGGGGCATCGACCCCCGCCGCGCGAACGCGCCCGCGGCGGGGCGCGAGCGTCCGCGTCAGAACGCGGGCGTTTTCGAACCACGGGGGAAAAAACCACGCGTAGCGCCGAACGAGCGCCGCGCAATTGCGCATGGCTGGAAATTGAAGCAAGAATGCCATGGAAATCCACGCACCAAACTTTCCCCGGAAGACCCGAGCGTGCGGCAACCGGTCCCGCGGCGCGGCAAGGCTGGGCAAGGTTGGGCCGACGACCTAGAGAGAACGAGTTGTTGGAAGCCCCTGGGGTTTCTCCCGCTCCTCCAAGGGCCCCATTCGGGGGGCCTCTAGCATGCGCGGGGCGCGTGCAACGCAAACGCAAACCGGCAGCCGTCTGCACCCCCAAATCTGATACGACGCTCGGCTTCCGAGCGTTGATTTTACAGACCAGCCCAGGCCGAGGAGAGCTGTCGTGGAGACCCGCTCTGGAGGCCCGCCATGGAAGCAGCACGTTAGCGCAGCGCGCTGCGTCACTCAATGCCGCAAGCGATCCCCCGACGGCAACGTCGTTCGCAGTTCCTGATCAAAGAGGACACCGAACCGCGCGGCCGGGGGGGGGGGAGGGGGGAGAAAAGAGGTCGCCGACGTTTCGAACCAAGCCGACGTCGTTGGAGAAGAGCAACAAACCGATCAGCTCGGACTCCACGATGCCTGTGCCGTTGATCCGTCGAACACTTGGACTCGAGCCGACGAACCCGCTCGCAACAGGATGTCGCCCCGCTTCGTCGCGACGAGACGTCGAGGCATCGGCTCGACATCGTTACGTGCACGCCGTTTCTTCGCGATGGGTCTGGTCACGCACCAGAGGCCCATCCCACCTCGCAGGCTTGCAGGCTTCCCTGGGACCGAGGACTCGCATCCTTCCGTCTCTGCGTCGGTCGTCGCTACACATCGCGCTACACATGCACATGGCTCCATCCCCACGCGCTTTGGGGCACGGGAGAGGAAGAAGAGAGAAAAGCGGGAAAGGCAAAGGGAGGTCTGCAGCAGGTCGCAGGAGTGGAGACACATTTGCATCGAAGAGAAACAAGCCGCGTTCTCCGGTCATCTCTGCCCGTTTCGTTTTTCCCCACCTTGCCGTTTTCCTCCAACAAAAAAAAGCCGCGTGCCCTCACCGTGGTTGAGGATTTTTCCACCGCCCGCCTTGCTCTTTAGCTTCTCTTTTCGCCCTGTGGCTCTTTGGCATTTTTCTTCGGTCACGTTCGGAGGCTGGGCGTACGACGCCTCGGACGGAGATACCGCGTCACCACGCAGGAAACTCCCGCTTCTTCTCCACTCCCCGCCCCCGATTCTCTCCCCCTCTCTCTCTCTCTCTCGCCAGCGGTCTGGAACGTTGGCGCGGTCGACGCGCGGTGCGGAAGGGGGGTTTGCCTCAGATGGGGATTGCGAAGAGGAGGATGGCTGCTCTTGCCTCGACGTGGACGTGCGAGTCTCGGATGAGGGCAAAGTCCGCGACGCGTGCGTCTTCCGGTGGCTCGACGCCCGCGTTGAGCGCAACCGCCCACCAGGTGCCCTCGGGTGCCTGGGGCAGCTCTGCGAACGTGGCAGCGTCCGAGCCGTTCACGGCGACGTAGCACGCGCGCGCGATGGGCGCGTCGAGCGCCGGCGAGAGGTAGGCCGCGGCGGAGGACGCCGGGGAGCTCGCGGCGGCGTCCGGGCCGTCTGGGAGGTGGACGCTCCAGGCGAAAAAGGTGCCCGCACGGACATCCGGGGGCAAGGGTCCCGGGTCTCCCGATCCGGGCGCGTTCCTGGCCGCGCCCCGGAAACGCGCGGGCGCTCCGTGGTCCCAGTCGACGTGTTCGTGGAGCTCCTTGGCGTGCCAGTAGAGGGCCCTCCGGTCGTCGCCGCCGAGGTCATCGCCCGGCAGCAGGCCGCACTCGAGCATGCGCGCGCGCAGACGCAGCGCGACGCTCAGGAAGCGCGCGCAGGCGGCCTCGTCGGCTCCTGCCGCCGGGTCGACGTCTCGCGCGCGCACGAGCGGCGTGCCTGGCGCGAGCGCGAGGCAGAGCAGGGCCGCCTTGCGGGCGACGGCGGCGGCTGCGCGGGCGCGCAGCAGGGCGGCTGGGCGGAGCGGCCCCTCGGCGCCTTCGAGCGCGCCGCGCAGCACGTCGCGGGCGACGGCCTCGCCGATGCCCGTGGCGTCAACCGAGACCCACTGGTCGGACGCGCGGCGCGGGGGCGCCAACGAGCCTGGCGCGCCGTCCTCCCAGGCGCCCCGCAGCAGCCCCGAGGGCGGACGCGCCAGCGACAGCGCCGCCGCGCGCGCGTCCGCGGGTCGGCCCGAGAGCACCGCCGCCACGCGGGCTCCAAAGGAGCCGTCCACGGCGCCGAGCGCGCCCCAGTGCGGCGGCCCGCGCCAGCGGCGCGGCGCGCGCGTCGCGGCCAGAGGGGGCGGCGAGCACAGCGCCAGCGGCGCGCGGTGCGCGGCCACGCCCTCGCCGGCCCAGGGGCTCTGCGCGCCGAACGGCCACGCCGGCGGCGCGTTCGGATCGCTCGACCACGGATCTGCGGACGACGAGGCCGCCTCGCCGCCGGGCGAGCCGGGCGAGGGGCCCTCGCCGGTCTGGGAGGCCCCGTCGCCGCCGCCGCCGCCGCCGCCGGCGTGGCCGCCAGCGCCTCCCTCGCCGCCCCCCGACGCTCCCGCGCCGGGGGACGGCTCGTAGCCGGAGCCGTCGCAGAGCACGCCGCGCGCGCCCGTGGGCTCGGCCAGCAGACTCTCCGGCGCGAGCGCGGGCCAGAGCGTCCGCATCTCGGCGCGGATGAACGCCGAATCCGGGAGCGGGAGGTCGATCTCGGGCGAGTCGCAAAAGATCCGGGACGAAGACGGCGCGGTGGCGTTTCCGTCGACGTCTGCGCCTGCGTTGATCGATCCGCCGAGCTCGTTGAGCTCCCCCGCGTCGAGTTCTGCCGCGGCCTGGGCGGCCTCGACGGCGGCCTCGACGGCGGCCGCGAGGGCGAGGACGACGAGGTCGCCGTCGGGCACGACGGACGCGGCTCCTCCGCCCGAGGGCGGGTCGGCTTCGACGACGAGCTGGCAGTCTGCGAGCGACGACTCGACCGTGAGCGCCTGCAGCAGGTGCGGCGCCGCCGAGGGCCCCCCCGAGGCGTCCAGAAGCAGCGCGGGTCCCCCGGCCAGGATGAGCCCGTCCAGGCCGGCGCCCGCGCCCCAGGCCTCGAGCGAGTGCACCACGGCGCTCGCGGCCGCGGGGCGGGTGATGTCGCGGGACGGACCCAGCGACGGAGACGTGCCGCCCTCCAGCTGCGGACGCGACACCTTGAAGCCGTACGCTCCAGGCGCTGGCGAGAAGGAAGAGGAGGAGGAGGAGGAGGAGGAGGAGGAGGAGGAGGGAGAAGAGGCGGGAGAGGAGGCGGACGGAAAGGTGGCGGCGGCGAGGTCGCCGCCGAGGAGGTGCCGGGCCGCGGCCGAGACGCCTCCGAGCAGCGAGCCAAAGGGGTCGGACAGGGGTCCCTTGCCCGCGGTTTGCGCCGCAGCGGCTGCGTCGATGCCTCTGCTGGAGGCGGTTCCGCCTCGGGTCGCGAATCGCGGTGCGGCGGGTCCGTCGAGGTTGCCTCGGCCCGTTGCCGCCGTTCCGTCGCCGGCGTTTGCGGCTCCTGCGGCCTGATCGGCGAGCTTGCGTTCGGCTTCCTCGCAGGCTTCGTAGGAGAGCAGTCCGACGAGCGCGCCGCTTTCCGGGCACTCGCACTCGGCCAGCCAGGCGCCCGCGTCGAGCGAGCGGCACGAGAGCGGGCGGGGCCGCAGGTCGTCGCCCTCGGCGCCGGCGACGGCGTCCAGGCGGGCAAACGCCTCGAGGCCCGCGCAGCGCAGGGCCGCGACGGCCTCGGCGACCTCGCGGCGCGCGTGCCGCGGCTCCGAGGGGCGCGCAGACAGCGCTGGGTCGGGCGCCGCCAGCGCCACGGGCGCGCTCGCGACGGGCGCGAACACGCCGGCGGACGCGGGCGCGTCGCCAGGGCCGCCGACGGCGGCCACCGCGCACGGCTCGTCGAGAACCACGGACGTGCACCCCAAGGCCCGGAAAAAGGACGCCTGCGTCGCCACGTGCAAAAACGTGCCCGCAGGAGGCTCGGGAAGCGACACCCCAGGAGACGCAGAGGGGGACGCCAAGGGGGAGGACGCCAAAGGAGGGGACGCGGAGGAAGACGCAGAGGGGGCCGCAGAGGAGGCCGCGGAGGAGGAGAGCGCCGCCGCCCCGACGCCCCGCGGGTAGCCCTGGTCGCCCAGGAGGTGCGGAGGAACCGAGGGCGAGGGCGCGAACGCGGTCGCGGAAGACGGATAGGAGGCGTTGGCAGAACAGGAAGAATTGGAAGAAGAATGCGAAGGGGAGGAGGACGTTGCCGTTGCCGTCGCCGCTGCCGTCGTCGTTGCCGCGTTGCCGTTGCCGTTGCCGTTGCCGTCTCGTCCGAGGTCGTGGGGGTCTCGGGAGAGGCCTCCAAAGCCTGCGACGTCGACGATGATGCCGACGCGCCCCCTCGCGTCGGCGCACACGGGCGTGCACGCGGCCGGTTCCGGGATGGTGAGCCAGGCGGCTTCCTCGGCGGCGTCCAGCGCCGCGGCTCGTGCGGCCGCGGCCACGACGGCGCTGCCCGGGCCTCCGCCCGCCTCGCGGCGCCAGGCCGCGAGACGCGCCGCGTCCTCGCCCTCCCAGGGCGGGAGCGAGGCCATCACGTGCACGAGCCGTCCCTTGCGGTCGCGGATGGTGGGCAGCGAGGCGCGCAGCGCCTCCTGGGCGCTGGTGGGCGCCGACCGGCCCGAGGAGGCGCCTTCGGGTCGGTCCCGGGCCCGGGCACCCGGCTCGCCCCTCCCGCGCCCCGCGGCCTCGAGGTCGCCGTCCGCGGGCTCGTCGCGGCCTGCCGGGATGTGCACGAGGTCGCGCTCGCAGGGCCCCAGCGCGAGGCGCTCCTGCTGGATGCGCGCGCCCTCGGACCAGCCGGCGGGGCCCGCGGCGCGCCAGAGGTAGCCCAGGTGGCGTCCCCGGCGCGGGAAGAGCGGCGCCGCCCGCGGCCCGGCGTCCGCGAGCGCCAGGCGCCACGGCTCGTCGTCGGGGGCGTCCACCTCGAGGAACCACAAGTCCCCGGACCGGTGGATGCGGGGGTCCAGCGCCACCTCGGCCGCCGCCCACGTGCCCGCCGCGCGGCGCGAGCGGCGCGCGGAGCCGCCGGCGGGCGAGGCCGCGCCAGAGCCAGACCCCGAGGGGACGTCCGAAGCCGAGGCCGACGACGAGGACGGCGAGGACGCCGACGAGGGCGAGCGGCCGGGCTGCGGCGAGCTGTCGCGGCCGCCGGCCGCCGACAAG
>PEIA01000879.1:0-19462 GCA_003613005.1 Prototheca ciferrii
CGCAAGTGGGAGCTTTGAGGGGCCGAGCGAACCGAAATGCAAACGGAGATGGGGAGCACACGGTGGCATCGCTCTAGCATCGCGATGGTCGCATTGGCGTGGCGGTTGTCTTTGCATTCCTCGCGTCTCTTACTGCATGGGGCAGTTTGGCACGGCCGCTTCCTGGTCCTCTCCCGCAAAGGAGGGGAGTCCGTCCGGTCCGAAAGAGAGTCCTGGGGCGAGCTCGTCGATAATGTCCTGCGGCGGCTGTCCGCAGGACTGCATCTGTTGCAGAAGCTGCATGAGCGTGGTGATGTCGTCTGGGTTCGAGTCGTACTGCCGGAGGATGTCGTGGATGTAGCGCTGCTGCAGCTGGTACTTTTCGAGCTCCTCGGTCGAGAGCGAGTCGCGGTGCG
Source organism: Prototheca ciferrii (assembly GCA_003613005.1). Taxonomy (NCBI): domain Eukaryota; kingdom Viridiplantae; phylum Chlorophyta; class Trebouxiophyceae; order Chlorellales; family Chlorellaceae; genus Prototheca; species Prototheca ciferrii. The sequence continues at coordinate 396 of PEIA01000879.1, forward strand.
ACTCGAGCCACGCGGGGTACTTTTCGGCAATCTCCTTCATGGGCGCGTACAGCACGTCCTTTGCCAGGATCTGCTTCATCAGCTGCTCCACGAGCGCCGCCATGCCGCCCTCGGCGCCGCCCTGCGCGTTGAGCGCCGCGAAGAGATCCTCGGACAGGTCTTCCGGAACGCCCCCCGCGGCAGGGGCGCGAGCGGCCGGAGCCGGCGCGGACGCCGCCAGCGCCTCCAGCGTCGCGCTCATCGACGCAGGCGGCGACGAAGACGACGATTCGACGGGAGAGCGCGCGGGAGACGACGAGGACGACGCCGCCTGACCCTTGCCAGAGGCCTTGCCAGAGCCCTTGGTGGTCTTCTTGCCCGCGCCCTTGCCCAGAAACCCGGCGCTGAGACCCGCCATGCCGCTTCCGTTCTTGCGGCCGCCAGTCGCCGGCTCGCCTTGTCGCGGCGCCGCGCCTGGCGCGCCCTCGGGGGGACCGCCCGCCGCGCCAAGGGTTTCGAGCATCTTGGTCAGCTCCCCGAGGCTCTCGGGACCCTCACCGCCCAGACCCGGCCCCTCGCCCTCGAGCTCTTCCATCATGGACGCCAGCGCATCCGCGAGCCCGTCCGGACCCTTGGCGGCAAAGGCCTCAAGCTGCTTGATAAACGACGCGGGAACGCCCGCCGCCATCGCCTCGGCGGCCTCGGCCGCGTCCAGCTCCGACGCGCCGCCGGCAGCGCCGCCGGCGGTCTCGCCGGGAGACGACCGCTTCGTCTTCGCCTTCGCCTTTGCCTTCGAACGACCGAGAGGATCAAACGCCAGCACCTTGGACGGAGACGCAGCAGGCGACGATCCAGCCGACGAAGGGGCCGCGGCAGCGGGAGACGACGTCGACGCCGACGGCGCGGCCTCTGCCGTCGACTCTGCCGCGCCCTTTGGAGTCGTCGTCGCCGCCGCCGCCGCCGCCGCCGCCTCTGCCCCGGCGGCGCCTTCGCGCGCGTCCGAGGCCCGCGCCTCGTCCTTTGCGGCCTCCTTCTCCTCCTCCTCCGTCAGCGCGAGCTTGTGAAAGGTCAGCGCGGGCTCTTGCGCCTTGGCCGAGGGCGCCTCGAGCGCGTCAAAGTCGTTCAGGGCATCTGCAGACGGCGCGAAGAGAGGCGTGGGAATAGAAATGCACAAAGGCGCACGGCAAGAGATCACGGCGTCCAGCCCATCATAAGCAACACGCCCACGCACACACGCGACGCGCCCTCGGTCTTCACGTCGACCACGTCCCCCTCCCGGTCCGCTCCCCCGCCCTCGCCTCTCCCTGTTTCCCTCTGCCTCTCCCATCGCCCCCCCGTCCGCTTCCACAAAGGCCCCAGCCCACGGCCCCCTGCGGGCCGCGTTGGTTTCGATTCCTCCCGCGCTCCTCCAGCTCGCTCATGGTCCCAGTCCCGTTCCGTCGCGTGCTATGTCGCCCTTTGCGCGCGTATCGGGCGGTCGGCTTGTTGCGACGCGGCAGCGCGAGCCACGCGGGCCGCGCGCCCAACTCGCCGGGCGCCGCGATGGCGGAGACGCGCACCGTCTAGGAGATCGAGAAGCTCGTCGGAATCCCCCATGGTGTGGAGCGAGGTGAAAAAACGAGTTTCGGAAGACTTGTGGGCGCAAACACGCGGCAACTGGCCGCGAACTGAGAACACGGACGCCGCGCGGCGAGCCATTGATTGCCCGCGGCGCCCGACACGCCACGTGGATGTTGCGTGGGAGAGGAGGGGGAAGGTAAGGGGAGGGAGGCGCGGCGGGCGAGGGGCAGGGAGTTTCGAAATCGCGAGACCGGGCCGGAAAAAGGACGGCGAATGGCGGGCGGGGGGCGCCAGGACGCGGGGGGGACGGTCAAGGTGCGCGCTGCAGGTGCTCGCGTTCTTCAGAGCTGAGCCAGAGGGCTGTTACAGAGGCGGAGAAGGCAGCGGGAACGGAGGGAGAGCGGAGGGCGGCTGCAGAAACGCAAAAAGAAAAGAGAGCAAAGGGGCAAAGGTCGGCACAGGGCCCGACAGAGCCGAGGGGATTTGGGGGGGAGGTCGGAGAGAGTGTTGCGGGGAAGCGGGCGTGCGAGGAAACAAAGAGGCAGAGAGGCCGAACAGCGAGCAGATGGAAAGGCAGTCGGAAGTGACTGCAAAGGGAGGGAGGCGGAGAAGGGAGCTGGAAACGACGGGAGGATGAGAGAAAAGATGCAAGGGTAAAAAAACGCAAAGGAAAGAAAAAGGGGAAAGGTTGCGAAGAGATTCGACGGAAAAGAGTTGGGCATCTGGTCTGTCAAAGAGCATTCTTGTCCTCTGTCGCGTTCCGAGGAGCGTTTTCGACACCGTCGTCTCACTTTACAACACGCAGGTCCGTTTTCCAAGATCCACTCGGTGCCCGCGGATGGCCGCGGGCGCCTTTGGTCGCTTCTTCGGCTTCGAACGACTCGCATGGACTCAGCACGGCGGGAAGCCCGAAGAGCACCGGCGCGGCGCCGACCAGAAAGGGAAGCCGACAGGCCGCTCGCGCAGCCGCGACCGGCGTCGCCGCGTCCGGACGCGATGTGCCGGCGGCTTTGGCGACGCCAGCGGGGTCGTCGTCGTCGTCGCCGTCGCCGTCGTCGCCGTCGCCGTCGTCGCCGTCGCCGCTTCGGCCGCGTTCGCATGCGGCCATCCATCCGTCGACGAGAAACGCGCGGGAAAACCGATCGACGTCCTTGTCGGTGACGTCCCAGAGGGCTCCGAGGGCGACGGGCGCTCCCCTTTCGACGTGTTCGAGAGGCCGGCAGCGCGGGGCGCACGCGCCTCGGTCGGCGACGCGCCCCGAGGAGCAGCCCACCAGCGCCACGGCGGCGCGGTGGCGGGAAAGCGTGCGCAACCGACGCTCCGACAGTGTCAGCTCGCCCCCGCCGTGGCCGAGAAACACGTAGAGGCCTCTCTCGGCGAGCGCCGTCGAGAGTTCGCGCGGGTCGGGGCGGGCGCCAACCACGCCCCGAAAGCCGGGGCGAGTCGAAAACGTCTCTCCAAACGCATCCCGCGTCGCCGGAAGATCGTGCTCTGGGTCGATTACGTAATACCCAGTCGACGCGTCCACAGAGTTGCCACGGAGGGGGGGGCGGTTGGAAAGCAAAGTGCCGTTGGAGGGAGCGGCGGAACCGGAAAGCGAAGCGCCGTCGAAGGGAGCGGCGGAAAGGGGGGCTACGGTGGCGTCGTTGGGGTGCGTGTCGGGTGATGCTGGGGGCGAGTTCCCATCGGTGACATCTCGACGAGCTCCTTGGCGCGTCGCGGTGCGGTCGCCGTCTTCGGCAGTCGCTCGCGTTTCCTCGCCACGACTGCCACCCTCCTCCCCCAGGATGCCCACCGCAGAGAGGATGCGGTAGGCCGAGGCGGGAAAGGCGGGCAAGGACTCCCACGGAACGTTTTGGAGCGCCGGGTGCAGCGCCAGCACTACACATGGAGGATGCGGCGAGCAGCGCGTCGAGGAAGAGACGAAAGGGTCCGAAGAGCGCTCCGCGTTCTGCGGGAGGGAAGAGGTGACGAGCGGGGGGGCTGGAACGCCCTGCGGGCCGTCGAGGTCGACTCTCGAGCAGCGCGTCGGAACGACGCCTCTTGCGTTTTTTCCAGAGTCGTCACCATCGCTCTCGTAAACTCGGATGACGCTCTCGGTCGTTTCGTCGGCAACGGCCGAGCCGGCTCCGGGCTTGGGCTTGGACGCGGGTGAGGAAACGGCGGCTCTCGAAAGGTCGCCGAGGCCTCCCCGCTCGCGCGTCGCCGCCCGGCCCCTGGTCCTTCCGGCTACCGGCTTGGCGTAGTCTCCTCCGCCGCCCAAGGCACGTCTCTCCGTGGCTGCTTCGGCGAGCGCTCGAGAGCGCGTCTTGCGCACTCCGCGGCCGGGCGCCGCCGGCGCCGCCGGCACACCCGGACTCGGGGGCGGGCTCGCCGGCCCTGAGGAGGGGTCCGGCGCGTCGCCCAGAGGCGCACGCGCCAGCGACAGCGACGTCATCGAGCGAGACGGAGACGGAGACGAAGAACGCTCGGAAGAGCGCGAAGACGAAGGAGACGGGGGAGAGGCAGGAGACGCCGGCGATCCGACGGCGGGAGACTCGGAACGAGACTGGGCAGCGCTGGCGCAAGCATTGGCCGATCTCGTCGTTCGCGCTCCTCGTCGAGCATCGACAGTCGCCCTCTGCGCGCCGCGACCCCTTCCTGCTCTGCCTCGATCGCCGACGCCGCCACCCGTCCCGTTCCTCTTCCCCTCTTCTTCTTCTTCTTCCGACGCTTCCTGCCCTGCTCGGCCGCCCTCCTCGGCCCTCGGCCCCTCGCCGCTCTCCTCGGCCGCGTCGTGCGCAAACCGGATGGCGCGTCGGACCGTCTTGGGCGCCTCGGTGTGCCGCCCCGATCGCCTCCGCGGAGGCGAGGGTGGCGAGGGCGCGTCCGACTCGGACCCTGGCGCCGACGATGCTGGGCTCGAGACGTCTGGGCTCGAGGCGTCGACGGGGGGCCGACCTTTTTCCTTTCCTTTGCGGCCGATCGACGCGCGTTGTGCATCGCTTGCGGTCGTTTCTTCTGGCGCGCGGTTTTCCGCCACCGCAGAGAGCGCGCTTTCCGGGAGCCCCCTTTCCAGCGTTTCCCCAAGGGCTTCCAGAGTGCGTGCCGAGGTGGCCAAGAGCCCAAGAGCCGCCAGCACCCGCGGCGCGTCGTCGCGCCCGACGCGACCCGCCAGCGCCGCCACGACAGCCGCCAGCGAGCGCTCGCGGGGCGTCGGGAGGAGCGCGCGCGAGCGCTCCTCCCGCGCGCGCTCCTCCTCGATTTCGCCCTCGAGGCCGGCGGCCCTCAGGACCGCGAGCGGATCGTACCCAGCGCAACGAGGGCGGAAGCTGAAGGAAGCCGACGAGAGTTCGGAGGCGTTTGGTTCGTCATTCTCGCGCGTGGAGAACCGCGTCCGTCCCTTTTCTCTCCCGCCGCTCTTCGCCGCCGCTCCCCGTTCCCCGTTCCCTGCCCCCCTCGCCGCCCCCCGCCCGCGGTCGTCCGCGCGCCCTTCCCGGAGCAGGGCGCTCCATGGGCCGAGGAGCCCGTCGGCGGCCGCCTCCCGCAGCGCGCTGCCGAGCCTCGAGTCGAGCGCGAGTCGCGCAGCCCACCACGCGCGGCGCTCCTGTTCCGAGGTCGCGGGCAAATCGCGCGCTGCGGCCGTGGCGACAGACGCGATCGACGAGATCGTCGAGGCGAGCGCGCGCCACGCCGGAACGCCTGCGGCCGGGGCCGGGACCGCGGCCGGGCAGGCGGGCGAGAGGCCGGCGGCCGAGGACGATCCGGAGGAGCTGCCGCCGCTGCTGCTGCTGCTCCGGAGGAGGGCCCGGATCATGGCCCGGAGGTCAAGCTCTTTCCGCCAGGGCAGGGGTCGTTTCCCGCCCCGCCGAGCCGCGTCGTCGTCGACCACGAGCAGCACGGGGTCCGAGCCGCGCTCCAGCCGACAGAGCAGCAGCCCGGACCGAGGAGCGGCGAGGCAGGCGGGCGAAGACGAGGGCGAGCGAAGAGCCGAGGGAGACGGAGAAGGCACAGGCGGCGGGACGCAGCCAGGCGCGAGCGACGCAAGCGAACGGGCGTAGGAGCGGCACAGAGAGACTGGGGAAGAAGGGGAAGACGACGACGAAGAAGAAGACGACGATGGCGCTGCTGATGATGTCGACGATGATGATGATGTCGACGATGATGATGATGATGACGATGACGATTTCGTTGTCGATGCCGTCGTGGCGTCTGCCGCTTCGTTGGAGGGACCTTCGTCGCTTCCGACTGGGAGGAGCGCGACGAGCGCCGCAGAGGGCGGGAGCGCGGCCAGCCAGGCTTTGGCGAGCGATCGAGCAGCGTCCTCCAGAGCCGCAAGCGCCGCGCTCTGCTCGGTGGGCTCGGCCGAGCGCTCCGACGCGACAGCTGCAAGCAGCGCCAGCGGAAGTCCGCACAGAGGTGCAGGAGAGGGGGACGACGACGCGGCGCAAGAAAAATCGCTCGACGACGACGACGCGGCGCAAGAAAAGTCGCTCGACGACGACGACGATCGTCCACCCTCTGCGACCCTGGAGCCTTGCTCCTCAACTCCCCCCGCCTCTTTTCTCTCCCCCTCTTCCTTTTGCGACAGGTTCGCCACGTGACGCATGCATCTGTCGAGAAGCGTCTGCGCGGGAGAGAGCGCTGCGTGCGTCGCCACGGCGGCGAGCCAGGGCAGCCCCGCCTCGGCGGCGGGACGCACCAGCAGGGCGCAGGCCGCCTGCTGAATCCGTGGAAGCTCCGGGGCAGCTGCGAGCGCGCCGCAGAGCGCGCCGAGGGCGCAGAGCGCGCGAGGAGACGCGACGCGGACGTCGCCGTCCGCCGCGGCCAGAAGCACCTCGTCGCGGCGGCGCGAGACCCCCAGCGGCAGCGTTCCCATGCGCGTGTCGTCGCCCGCCCCCGACGGAGAGTCGCGGGCTTTGGAGCCCCGCGGCGCGGTCCTGCGCGCGGCTCGCGGCTCCAAAGCGGCGGTGGCGGAGGAAGACGGTGTCGAAGAAGGACGAGAAGAGGAGCGCAAGGAGCGGCCCGAGGTGCGCGTGGAGCGAACCGGCCGGGCCGCAGCCTCCTGAACGTCAGAGACCTCTCGCCTCTCCTCGTCCCCACCTCCCGACCGCTCCTCGCCCTCGGCCCGGCCCGCGAGCGTCTCTCGAGCCAGCGCGAGCAGCCTCGCGGCCTCGGCAGCCTGACCGTCCAGCGTCGCGAGCGCCGGATCGCCGGCCGCCGTCCCGTCCGCCGCCGGACCGGGCTCGACCGCCGCCGCCATGCTTGGACGCGGTTCGCCGGTCTCGTCGCGCACCGCCCGGGCGCGCGCGCCGAGGTTGGCCGCGATGCCCGGCAGGCCCAGCGCGGTCGCGACGCGAGCACCGTCTTCCGCAGCCGCGATCGCGTCGTCCGCGTCGCCCGCGACGGTCGCAAGCTGCGCCATGAGCCTGCAGAGCGGCAGCGATGCGCGCGCGACCGAGAACCAGCTCGCGCGCGGAGGCGCCGCGGCGTCCCCGCGTGCATGGACCGCTAGCGCGAGCGCCTCCGACAACCGGCCGGCGCGGGCCAGGGCGCGGACGCCGGAGAGGGAGCGCCCGGAGGTGGAGGGGGGAGCGGCTGGCTGGCTTGCATCCGCGTCAGCGCGCTCGTTTTCCTCCGCGAGGCTCTCCCAATCGTCGTCTTCGGCGGCTGCGGCATGAAGCTCTCGCAGGAGCGGCGGGAGCGGGGCGAGATCTCCTACGTCGAGTGCCAGTGGTCGAGCGCGTTCGAGCGCGTCCCTGCACGCTCTCCGGAGCGGAGGCCATGCGGAGGAGGCGGAGGAGCGAGAGGGCGGCTCGTCCGGAGGCGCGTGGCTTGCTTGGCCTCTTGGGGTGATCTCTCGCTTCCCCCCCCTCGCTTCCTCGGCGGTGGCTTTTTCGGCATTCTTTCTGGCGGCGTCTGCGGCGAGCGAGAGGCTTTCTCGCGCGTGCGACAGCGCTGCCTCGAGTGCGGCCTGGCACGTCAGCGCGGCGCCGAGGCGCGCGTGGGAGGCGGCGGCGCAGGTCGGAGGCCCGGGGCGGGATGGGGGGGGGCGGTTCGGAGAGAGCCTGGCCAGGGCCGCTTCGACTTTGGGGGACGGAGACGACCCGTCGGGCGCCACCACGGCTGCCAGGTGGCGCAACAGAGTCCATGAGGCGTCGATCGGATGAAGATCGGGCGGGATGAGGTTGGAGGACGCACCGCCCGCGGAGGAGGCCGAGAGCGGAGCGGACGAAGAGGGAAGAAGAGGGGGGGCTGCATGGAACCCGCTTGAGGTATGATGCCCTTTCGATGGAGAGCGATGGAGTGCAGGGGGGGTGGGCTGGTGGCGGTGGTGGTGGTGGTGGTGGTGGTTGAGCGTGAGGTCCATGGCGGAGCATCTTGGATTCCGTTCGCCCGGTCCGTCGAGCGTTCCCGCGCGCGCGGCGCGGAGGGCGAGGAGCGTCAGAGACGCGGCGTAAGTTTCGGACCTGGAGTCGGCCGCGAGGGGTCGGCCCCGGGGGCGCGGGCTCGAAGAGCCCTTGACGATGCTTGGCGCTACTTTCTGCGCCCTCCCTGGAGCCGCCATCGCGTCCTCGTAGGCGTTCGCGAGCACGAAGAGCGCTGCGCGGGCTTCGAGCCCCGCTCGGACGGCCTCGGCGCCGGGCGCCCGCGAGAGCGCCTCGAGGTAGCGAGCGGTCACCAGCGCCTTGCAAGCAAAGGAAAGGGGCTCGCGCCGACCTGGAGCCCCGGCGCCGCGACGCGGCGAAAGGGGAGCGTCGACGTCGATCTGGTCGCGCTCGGTCCAGACCTCGTCGTCGTGCGGCTCGCCCGAGCCAAAGGCGAGCGCGAGCGCATCCGCCCCGTGCGGAAGGGTCGGAAGAGAGCCGGCGGTCAAACGGGTGCCGAAACGTGCGTTCGCCCTATCAGCGACAGCATCGTCACCATCGCCACAGCGCCCTTTGAACGACGACGACGATGATGGCGGCGACGACGGCGGCGACGACGACGACGACGACGACGACGACGACGGCGGCGACGGCGGCGGCGACGGATTTCTCTCGCTCGCGCTGCGCTTGCCCTCGATGGCGCGTCGGGCGAGCGCCAGCAGCGCCCGATCGAGCTCTGCGGGCCACTCTGAAAAGCCCAGCAGCCTTTCCGCTTCCGCGACGGGCTCGCTGGACCACAGAGCGGCCAAAGGAAGAGCCGTGGCGGTGCCGCCAGCGTCGCTACGGTCGCACGTGGCATCGTCGGAACGATGGGCCAGACGGGAGACAGAGTCGTCATCGTTTGCATTCGAACGAGTGCGCTTGTCGTCGTTGGCGCCACGTGCATCCCTCCCTTTCTCGGCGTCCGCCGCGAGCGCGCAGGCGGCGTGGGCGAGCGCGGCGCAGGCTGGCGGCGGCGGAGATGGGATCGGCGGGCCAGTGGCCTCGGCGGCGGCGTCGCGGTCCTTTCTCGCCGTTTCCTCCTCCGCCATGTCTTCTTCGTGTTCCTGGCCGACGCGCTCGAGATCGGCTGCTGCGAGAGCGGCTCTGAGCGCCAAGGCGCGCGCCTGCTTGCTCGCGGACGCGCCTCCAGAGGCGCCCTCGGAGGAAAAAGCCCCCGCGCCGCTCCGGGGCGCCAGACGCAGAGCGGCCAGCGCCAGAGCGAGGGAGACGAAGGGATGCGACGCGGGGGGCGCAAGGAACGAAGAGGATGCGGACCGTTCGGATGAGAAACCGGGCGTGGAAGGGCGCTTGGTCGCGTGCTCGCGACGGGGCAGGAGGGCCTCGGCGCTCCAGAGAAGGTGCGGCACGACCTGTTCGAGGCCGGGCAGCGGACGCGCGGACGAGCGTGCCTCCTCCCAGGGCTCTGCCCAGTTCGCTCCGAGCAGAGCACGCACGGCGGCGCGCTCCTCGCGCGAGGCCTCGGCGGCGCGCGCGCGCGCGACGGCGCGGGCCCCGGCGCCCTGCCGCGCCGCCGCCGCCGCCACGGCGCGAGCGGCCAGCCCCAACGCGGCCGCGGGACCCCGAGGAGCGCGTCGAGTGGCCGTGCCCGTCGCCCTTTCTTCGTTCGCTTCCTCTTCCCCGACCGCGTCGCCCACCGCGAGCCTCCAGGCGAGCGGCAGGGCGCGCACCGCCGAGGCGGCCGCCAGGAGCGTCGCGGACGGCGCCCCCCGAGCCAGCCCCCCGCCGGAAGCGGCCAGGGTCGCCGACTCGTCGGTCGCGGCCGTCAACGCACGGCGCAAAGCGTCCAACGAAGCGCAGAGAGCAGATGCGGAGGCAGAGAACGACGAGGAAGAAGGAGAAGAAGGAGAAGAAGAAGGAGAAGAAGAAGAAGAAGAAGGAGAAAGGGGAGGCGAAGAGCAAGAATTCGACGGCCACAGCGGCGCCGATTTCGAAGCGGGCTTGCCGCCGCGTCGAGCGACATGGTTCGCTCCGGCGTTCTCGTCGACGGCCGGAGCGTCGATCAGCGCCAGAGCAGCATTCGAGGTCGCGCTCAAAGTCGCGTCCGTCGACGTCGCGTCGGCGGCGGCCGTTTCGCCTCCCATCGCTCTTGCCTTTTCCTGCGCCTCCCTCTCCAGCTCCAAGACACCTCGCCAGACGGCTTTCGCGAGCTTGGCCGGAACGGGCGGCAGCAGCGGCGCGCGCGTCCGGAGCGCGAGCGCGAGCAGGAGCGCCGCGGCCGCGGCGCCGTCGGCACCCTCGGCGCCGTCCGCCCCGCCCCTCGTCGCCTCCTTGGCCGCCTGCAGCACGGCCGCGGACGCCTGCGCCGAGCCCCGAGCGTTCTCAAAGCCTCCAGAAGCTTCCGCTATCGTCGCGACCAAATCGCCGCGGCAAGGGCCGAGCCGGCCGACGACGTCGGCCAGGTCGACGGCCGGTGCCCGTCGACCGGCGAGCTTGGCGACCTTGCGAGCCGCGGCGGGCGACAGCGCCGCCAGACACTCGATCGCGGCGCGGGACGGCGAGGGAGACGATCGGGAAAGGGAGGAAACGAAAGGCGAGGGGGACGAGGGCGCCTGAGAGCCGGCGCTCTGGGCGCCCGGAGCGCGCGCCCAGAGCCCCTCGAGAGCCCGCCCAACGGCCGAGGCGGCCGCGTCCTCGCGAGACTTGCGGTCCTCGGGTGGCAGAGAGGCCAGCGCGGCGCGCGCAGCGCCCAGCAGAGGCGCGAGCGAGCGCAGCGTCGACGGCTCGACCGCCGCGCGAGCTGGGCGGTCGAGCTCCCCGCCGCACCCCCGCCGCACGGATGCCTGCCGGAGCGCGGCGCCGCCTTGGCCTTGTAAACGGCTCGCAACGCCATCCTCCTGCGCGGGCCAAGCTCCGTCGAGCGCGCCGGACAACAGCGTCAACGCCGCGCCCACGAGCGCTTTGGCATCGAGGCCCCTTTTTCCGGCGCCGGAAGCTGCCGCCGTCTCCAAAAGCACCTCGGCCTCGCGCGACGCCTCGGCGTGCAGGCCCGCAGACACGAGCGCGCGCAAGAGCGCATGGCGCGCCACGGGGACTGGCGGAGGGCCGGACAAAGGCCGACGAGAGCCAGGACCAGAGCCAGAGCCCCGAGACCCCAAAGGTCCGGAAGCGGCGCTCCCAGCGTGCGCCCTCTCCTTCTCCTCGCTCTCGTCCTCCCCTTCCTCCTTCGCCTCCCCCTCCTCCTCCTGTTCGCTGCGCTCGGCGTCGAAGATCGTCTCGCTCGCTGCGCGGGCGGCGAGGAGCAGGGCACGGGCGGCAGAGGCGTGGCCCGCCCGCCCGGCGCGCGCCCCGGCCGCGACGCTGGCGGCCAGACAGGCGGAGGCCTCGCGGGCGCGCGCGCCGCGGTTCAAAAGCGCCGAGGCCAGAGCATCGCCCAGACGCTCGAGCTCGTCCGGGTCGACGACACCACGAAGCTTGGAGGCCAGAGAAACTGCAGAGCGATCACCCATCGCCCCTGACGGAAAGGCAACAAAAGCAGCGCGAGGCCCCCCCGCGAGTCACCGCTGTCAGGCGTCCGCGGGGGCGCCCGCAGCCATGCGAAACAAAAGGGAAGAGGCGGGGCGCGGAGGGGCGGAGGCGGACGCTGCACGCCTTCCGCGACTCGACGCGGGGGAAGCGGTCGCCGCGGAACGGTCGCCGCGAAGCGATCCGACGGAATTGCGACGGGACAGATGGGTTTGGGCGAGGCGACGAGGCGTCTCGCGACCAAGCAAGAGTCGTCTCGACGTTCCGTTCGCGCGAACGCCGGGGGAGGGGGGTGGCGAGGGAGCCAGCTGCGCCCGCGCCGCTCAAGGGTGGAGGGAAAGCAGAGCGAGGAGAGGTCGGGAGGTGGGGAGCGGGAGGGAATGCTGCCTCGGCGACCTCGCGCTCCCCCCTCTCTCTCTCCCTCCCTCTCTCTCCCTCCCTCCCTCTCACTCTCCCTCCCTCTCTCTCCCCCCCTCCCTCCCTCCCTCCCTCCCTCCACCCCCGTCGCCCTCCCGCGCCGCGGGCGCGTCGTGTCGCCCTTGGACCGGGGTCGTCGCTGGTTCTGGCGCATCCTCTGCCGGCGCGCTCGTCGCTGCCGATTGACGATCAATCTTCAGCGTGTGCGAGTCTGCGCGGCGACCGCGCCCGTTCCAGGTTTCGGAGCGCCCGGCGCGATGGCGACCGGCGCCAGTGCAATTGTCTCGGGGTCGTCGGCCCCTGTGGCCGGCGCGTCCTCCGCGCGTCCTCCCGTCGCGACGCCGATGGGCTCGACTGCAGCGCCGTCGTCTGCGCGTCCGGGGCGCGGCGTGCAGCCTCCTCAGGCTGCCGCAAAGGGCCAGGCTGAGGTTCGCGCTCCGCCCAAGTACCGCGCCTCTACCGTGCCGTTTACGCAGCAGCTCAAGGACGAGTTTGGCCCCCTCAAGGGTCGCGCGAAGAAGGTCGCTATCCTTGACTTTGAGCGCCCTCTGATCGAGCTTGACAAGAAGATTGCCGAGGTGCGTGATTGGGAGTGCGGATCGGGGGCAGGCGCAGCGGGGTGCGGGAGGGAGGGGGAGGGGAGCGGGCGGGGCTGCGCGATCGACGCTGGAGAGGGAGGCGGAGAGGGAGAGGGAGAGGCGGGGGTCGGTGGGTCGGTGGGTCGGTGAGTCGGCGGGGGGCGCGCGTGTGCGCCCCCCGCGGTGGCTCGGGCCCAGGTCGCCGTCCGAGGTCTCCGCGGCGCGTCGCGCCGCCGGGCGACGGCCTGGCGGTCTGGTTGCGTGGCGGTGTGCGCTTTGTCGCCTCGGATCTTCGGTGCTGCACACCTCGTTTTGGGGGGCGACTGGGAGGAGAGCAGGGCGCGGAGAGCGGAGATTGCCGAAAGGTGGGGGGTGCGCCGGGGGGACGGGAGGTCCCAGGGGCGAAGCGAGGGACGCACACCTCAGCAGAGCGGAGGAGGGAAGGGGAGGGGGAGGGAGAGAAGAAGGAGAGAGGAAGGGGAGGGAGGGAAAGGGGAGAGGAGAAGGGGAGATGGAGGGGAGGGAGGGGAGGGGGAGAGAGGGAAAGGTTCGTGGGGGCTGCGGCTCTTTTTCTTCTTCTGCGTGAGATCGTTCTCGACACCTAGAGAAAAGGGGGGAAGGGGGGGGGGGGGGGGAGAGGTGGTAGGCGAAGGGCAAAAGGAGCCAACAAACGCCAGCGAGGTGGTCCCCGCCTCACTCGAGTGCGGCGGCTCCGCCTCACTCCAGTTCTCGAACCCCCGCCTCTCCACAGCGCGGCCTCGGTCTCCTCTCCGGGACCGGTCTCCTCCCATTCTCCCTCACCCCTGCACCCTTTCCCCCCCCCCCTCTCTCTTTCTCTCTTCTTGTTCGTCTTGCGTAGGTTCGTCGTGTTGCTGCGAGCAGCGATGTGAACGTGGACGCTCAGATTGCCGAGCTCGAGGAGCGTGCGATCAAGCTTCGTCGCGAGACGTACGCCAAGCTGGAGCCTTTCCAGCGTCTTCAGATGGCTCGTCATCCGAACCGTCCTACGTTTTTGGACATTGCGTTTTCGATTGCGGACGGCGGTTTCGTGGAGATGCACGGCGACCGTCACGGGCACGATGACGCTGCGATCGCGTGCGGGTTTGCGAGCGTGGCCGGGCAGTCGTTTTTGTTTGTGGGTCACCAGAAGGGTCGCAACACGCGCGAGAACGTGGAGCGCAACTTTGGCATGCCGCATCCGTTTGGCTACCGCAAGGCGCTTCGTTTCATGAAGCTTGCGGACCGTCACGGCATCCCGATCGTCACGTTTGTGGACACGCCCGGCGCGTTTGCGGGCCGCCTCGCCGAGGACCTCGGCCAGGGCGAGGCGATCGCCTTCAACCTGCGCGAGATGTTCTCGCTGCGCGTTCCGGTCATCTCGCTGGTGATCGGCGAGGGCGGCTCTGGGGGCGCGCTCGCGATCGGCATCGCCAACAAGCTTCTGATCATGGAGAACGCCGTGTACTACGTGGCCTCCCCCGAGGCCTGCGCCGCCATCCTCTGGAAGAGCGCCGCCGAGAGTCCGCGCGCGGCATCCGCGCTCAAGATCACCTCGCGCGACCTCGTGGCCCTCGGCATCATGGACAGCATCGTGCCAGAGCCGCTGGGCGGGTCGCACACCGACCCCGTCGCCACCTACGGCAACATCAAAAAGGCGCTGCTGGACGCGTACGCGCCCTACACGCGCATGCGCGAGGACGAGATCGTGGCGGACCGCTACGCGCGCTTCCGGCGCATGGGCCGCTGCTCCGACCTGGCCGTGCACGCCTGCGACGTCGCGGGGGAGACGCTCGCCATGGAGAAGGCCGCGCAACCCACGCGCACGCGCTCGGGTCTGCTCGCGCCCACCAAGGCCTACGCGACGCTCATCGACTACATGGCCAAGCGCTACGAGCGCTTCGACGCCATGCTCGACTGCTCGCGCTACGAGTCCGAAAAGGTCCTGGAAAGGCTCGGCAAGGCGGCCGCGGGCGACGTCGCCGACGCGGTCCTCGCCGAGCTCGGGCAGCGAGCCCTCGACAGCCTCGGCCTCAAGGCCTCGGACGCAGAGCAGAGACGCCAAGCCGAAGAAGAGGAGGAGGAGGGCGAGGAGGACCCCGACGCCGTCGAGGCCGCCCAGGCGCTCGCCAAGGCGCGCGCGACGGCAGGCGAGGCGGGGCTCACCGCCCGCGGAGCCGCAGGCGTCCGCGCCATCAGACAAACGCAGACCGGAAGCGGCGCCGACGCGAACGCAGGCGACGACGAACTCGGCAGGCCTGCGGCCGCCGCCGCCGACGACGACGACGACGCCTCCTCCGCCTCCGCCGACGACGACGACGCCTCCTCCGCCTCCGCCTCCGCCTCCTCCTCCTCCTCTCTGTCTGCGCTGACCGCGGACGAGTCCGTGTACGGCGCCTCGTCGCCGTCCTTCGTGGCCTCCCCGCTGGGCAAGAGCCCGTGGGATCTGGTGGGCGCTGCGGGCGCCGACAACTCGCTGGTCGAGACGGGCTCGCCCGCCGCGAGCGCCATCCCCCCCCCCCGCGCGCTCGAGTCGTTTGCGCCTTCGGCGCGCGTGCTGCCCACGGGCAAGGAGCTCCCTGGCCCGATCGACCCGCGTCTGTACGCCTTCAAGCGCCCCGACCCGTCCGAGGTGCCCGTGGATTTCGAGCTGGAGCGCGACGAGAACGGCGAGGAGATCGTCCCGCCCATCGACGGGTTTGTGCCGTCCGAGGACCCCAAGACCAACCGCATG
Organism: Prototheca ciferrii; assembly: GCA_003613005.1. Lineage (NCBI taxonomy): Eukaryota > Viridiplantae > Chlorophyta > Trebouxiophyceae > Chlorellales > Chlorellaceae > Prototheca > Prototheca ciferrii. Next base: position 15,533 of record PEIA01000879.1, read on the forward strand.
CGCGCCAAGGCGCTGCTGCGCATGCGCGCGTCGCCCATCCTGCACTCGTTCATCGCAGACTACGAGGCCGAGCCCGTCATCCCCGAGCGACCCGACGCCGGCCGCACCCCGGCGCCCCTCGACCCGGCCGACCTCGCCTCCTGGCGCCTCCCGGAGCGCCCCGAGGGCGCCGCGCGCGTCTCGGACTACGTCGAAAAGGCCTCCGTCGCACGCCGCGACGAGATCGCGGCCGTCGAAGGCACCGCGGCCCCGGGAGCGCCCGCGGCCGCGGCCTCGGGCGAGCTCGCCGTCGCCGTCGCCAGAGCGCAGGCCGCCGTGGCCGAGATCCTCGGCGCCACGAGCGCCGGCGGCGGCGCCGCCGAGTCGGCGTCCCCGGCCGGCAGCGCCCTGCTGAGCTCCCTGGACGCCGCCTCGATCCTCCCGGCCGAGGACCAGGTCTCGGCGGCCGCCGAGTGGGACGTCCAGGACGTCGAGTCGCACGCCCTGGCGCGCAAGCGCCTCGAGAGCGAAGACGCCTCCGCCTCCTTTGCGCTGGCGCCTCCGGCCGTGCGGCGGGAGGGCGCCGCCGCCGCGGCCGCGGCGCTGCGTCGCGGCCTGGGCAGCGACCTGCCTCTGGTGCTGGAGGCGCTGGACGCCGACGGATCGCCGGCCGCGCGCCGCGCGGCGGCCGCGGCGCGCCTCGCGTTCGCGCTCTGCGACCCGGCCGCGTCCGCGCGCCGCCGCGACGCCGCCGCGGTCGCCCTGGCGGCCGCCGCGCACTGGGCCCCCGGCCGCCCCGCGGTGCCGGCGCCCGGCGACGTCGAGCTCGACCTCGAGGCGCCCCTCACGCTGCCCGTCTTCCCGCCGCCCATCGAGGAGGACCCCCGCGACGCCGTCGAACGCACCGCCGCGGACCTCCGCGCCGCCGTCGCGGAAACGGAAGCGCAGCAACAAGGCCAGGCCGCCGGAGAGGAAGGCAGCGAGACCCCCGGAGAGGACCTCGTCTCCGCCTCCTCCTCGGCTCCTTCTCCCTCGCTGTCGCAGCTGTCGCTGGCGTTGCTGGGCGCCCTGCGCGCTCCGGTGCCGCACCCAGTTCGCGGCGCCGCGCAGCGCCTCAAGGCCGTCGAGCCCGAGTTGGGCCTGGCCGACCTGGCGAACGCGAGCGCGGCCAACGTGGCCGCGCGCGCGCGCGGCAACGAGCTCGCGCCGCGCAAGGACGCGCGCGAGGCCGTCGAGCGCGCCGCGCGCGCCGACGCGCGGCTGCGCTCGGGCCGACTGGCGGCCCTCGCCGCCGCCGAGGAGCTGCGCCGCGCGCTCGCCACCGAAAGGGCTCTCGGAGAGCTCTACGACGGCGACCACCCCGGCATCGCCGCCTCGGCGTCCGCGCAGACCCCGGGGGCTCCGCCCGAAGCGTGGCTCGACGGCGTGCACGCGGTGCGCGCGGCGCTGGCGGTCGTGAGGCGCCGCCGAGGCGAGGCCGAGGCCGTGGCCGCCGCCGAGACGGCCGCGCTGCGCATCCTGGACCGCGCCGGCTCGCCAGACGAGGCAGCGCGCTGGCTCGCGCTCGCCGCAGGCGCCGACGCGCCCCTCGGCCCGGCCGCGCCCTACAGAGCGCGCGCAGCCCTCAACGCCCTCGCGGCAGAGTCCGCCGCGCTGCTCGCCTGGCAGCAGGCGCAGGGACCCGCAGCCTTCTTCGCAAACCAAGCCTGGAACGCAATCCTCCCAGAAGACGCCGAAGAACACTGCAAAATCGCAGCCAAAAACGTCTGGGGCTAAGCGCCAGAAACGAAGGACAACGAGACGCGGGAAACGGGACGCGGGAAGGAGCGCGCGGAAATGCCCCCACAACGCATCGCAACGCAACGCAGTCTGTGGCTGGTTGACTTTGAAGTGGCGCATGGAGGGGGCACGAAAGAGCGAGGATGTGGAACGGGGGACGCGGAGAGGAAGAGAGAGACGGACGGAGACGGAGACAGAGAACGACGTGCGGGCGCGTGCGCTGCGGGAGAGAAGACCGAAGAGAAAATCCCCAACCCTCTTCCCCTCTTCTGTTTTTCCCCCTGCGTTCCTTTTGTTTCTCTTCTTTCTTGGATGGCCTCTCCGGCTTTTTCCTGTGTCCTCGCTTGTGGGAGATTGGAGGGGGGGAAAAAGGGCGGAGCGTGGGGGGGAGGGAAATGGGCGGTCTTCTGCCGCAGTCCTCTATCGCAGCACCGACCTCGACGGAAGCCCCTCTCCAATTCCCCCCCCCCCCCCGCTCCCAGCGGGCCCCAGTCCTCGACGCGCCGGGTACAGGAAGAGAGGACCGCGGCCCGCCGCGAGATGCAACGCAGAAAGAAAGAAAATGGAAGAATGAAAGAGAGAGAGATGGAGGGAGGGCGAGAAGGGTCAAAAGGAAAAAGGAAAGGAGGAGAGGGAAAGGGGAAACGTGCGCAAGTAAGAGTGTGTGTGTCTCTTTGTCTCTTCCTTTTCTCGGGGCTTCTCCCTTTCTTCGAGGCGTTTCCTCCCTCCTTCTTTCTTGTGTTACCTGTTTGTTTCGTTTTCTTTCTTTCTTTCTTTCCTCGACGGTGAGAGTTACTCAGCGGGCCGTTCGGGCTTTGCGTAGCTGCCGCAGGGGAGGCTCTCCAGGGGCTCTGCGCGAGAGCCGGCGGGGGCGCGCGAGCGGCGACGTGCACAGGCGGGCAAGGACGAACCGGCAAAAAAGACGCAAAAACAAAGGCAAAACGGAAGGCAAAAAGGGGGCAAAAAAAAGGGCGGGGCGCGGCGATGCGGCGGGGCCCGGGGGGGAAGAGGAGGCGACGACAGCAGCAAGGCGAGCGATCGCAAAAAGGACGCATCAACGTTGGCGAAGCGACGTCGACGCTGCGAGCAGAAAACGCTTCAAACAGCGACGCAGGGGAAAAGGAGGAGGAAAAGGCAAAGGAGGAAAAGGAGAATGCGAAAAGGTCTTCGTTGCGCGTGCGGGAATCGCCCGGTTCCATCTCGGATCCTTCTCGACTTTTTTCCTTTTTTCCTCCTGCCCTTCGCTCCTTTTCGTTCGAGAATCGTGTGTTTGTCCCTTCAGAGTTCTTGAACGAAGACTTTGTCCTTTTCGTAGTAGTTTGCTTCCGAGGCGACCTTTTTCTTGTTTCTGGCTTCGTACCGCGCTCTGTTGTCGAGGATGCGGTCGATGATGGATTCGGCGCGCAGGGCGCAGGGCGACCGGAAGCGCAGCATGGCGCCGCGCGCGAGGGGCACGGCGTAGCGTTCGCGGTCCAGCGGCGAGAGGTCCTCTGGCCGGGCGTCCAGCAGCAGCGCGCCCGTGGGCGCCGGTGCAGATGGCGGCGGGGGCGCCGCGCCGCTGGCCATCACCTCTGGCACCATGTGCGCCGAGGGGAGGTACGTCGCGGGCACGGTCGTCGACGGAGAGCGCAGCGACGCGGGCGGCGTCGAAAGGGGAAGCGCGGTGGCGGAGGTTCCGGAAGCCTCGGCGCCGCGAGGGGTGCTCGGAGGCGCGCCGGGAGCTTCCGCGGGGGCGGGAGCAGAAGCGGCCGACGGCGAGGCGGCAGCCGCTGCGCCGGGAGCTTCCGCGGAGACGGCGCCGTTTGCGACAGAGTCGCTTGCGTCGCCATGGCCCGCGGCGGCTCCCGCTGCGCCGCCGCCCGCCGCCGGGGCGGCAGAGGCGGCGGCCGCCGTCGCGGCCTGCGTGGCGGCTCGCCCGGCGAGGCCGCCCGAGCGCTTCGCGCGCGTCTGTTGCGCCTCGACGAGTCGCTGGGCTCCCCGTCTCTTCCTGAGGACGTCTTCGGCGCTTTCGGTTTCGTGCACGGTCCCTCTGAGAACGACGGCGACGTTGAAGGACGTGAGCAGGTCTTCGGACACGACCAGCGGCGCTCCGATGATGACCTCGTCCGCGAATCGGCAGGCCAGCACCGAGAGGGCGCGCTCGTGCACGTCCAGGATGGGTTCGTGCTGTCC
>PEIA01000890.1:0-37472 GCA_003613005.1 Prototheca ciferrii
CGCGGAGGTTCCGTCGCCACCACGTGCGTCTGTTCTTGTTGCGGCGATGCCGTCCACGAGGCCGCCTCCCACGTTACCGGCACTCCTCGCGGGATGGGCGTTTCCTCCGCCGCCTCGACGCGAGGCGGAGACGCACGGGGAACTGCGAACGATGCGAGCGCGGCCAAAGAGTGAGCGAGTCGAACGATGCGAGCGTGGCCAAAGAGTGAACGAGTCGATCGTCGCGCGGTCGGCCGGTCCACGGGCCGGATCTCGGGCGCGCGGCGGCTGCGGCTACCGGGCCAGATCCGTGCGCCCTGGCTCCCTGCGCCCTGGCCTCTGCCCGACGCACCTCTCCTGGACACTGCGGTCATCTTGGGCGCTGAGACTCGGATTGTAAGCACACCAAAACTTGCTCGGTCGGCCTGCGCGCTGTCCCGCGGTCGGAGCATTTGCACCTTTGATTCCCGCCCCGCGACGCGTCCGCGTCGCGGGGCGGGAAACCGCCGCTGTTCCCGCGGGGGCCGAAATCACCGCGGCGCGGCGTCGTCCCGCTTTCTGCGCATTTTAAGAATATCTGCGCCTCCAACTAAAACTCGGGTGGCGACCAGAAGCGGCGAAATCGCCGGGTTGTCTCCGAAACCCTCCGAGCGCGTGGAGACTTCCCGCCACGGTGATGGGGGGACGCGCTCCGCGGCGGGCGCTGCAGTGAAACGGTGTCGAAATGGCTCTCGATCTCTCGATCTCATTTCGAAGAGCTCTTCGCGAGCACGCAGGTGTTCCGATGGGACGGGGAAGGAGAGGGGCTGGCGACCACGCGACCGCCCTCCTCGACCGCCAGACACCACGGCGTAGGACTCCCTCCTCGACCGCCAGACACCACGGCGTAGGACTCCCTCCTCGACCGCTAGACACCACGGCGTAGGACTCCCTCCTCGACCGCTAGACACCACGGCGTAGGACTCCCTCCCGCCCGCTCCGCACGAGGCCACCCTCCCGCCCCCTTTCCGCAACTTACGAAGAAACGAGCGGCTCGTGGGGTGCCGGACGAGCCTCGGCAGGGGCACTCGCACGCGAGAAAGATGCAGCTCGAGATTGCTTTCGCTCCCCCAGTCCTCCTGTCGCCCAGGCCGAACCCCCCTCTTCGATCGCTTCTCCGACCTGCCAACACTAGAACGCTCCATTGCGATGGTCGGCAAAAGTTACAAACGCGCAGAGACGGGCCGTCGTTCTCTTCCTCGCCCAGCGAGGACCTCGATGCGGGAACGCGGACGGGGGCAAGGCCTAGGCGTGCGATGCCTCCAGGATGCCTAGGCGTGCGACGCGCTCCTGTACGCCCGCTTTCCCTCCCGGACGACGACGCCGAGCAGGCCGCCGACGATGCCGGCCACCAGGCCGAGGGGTCCCGGCTGCTCGCAGCTGCAGTGCCTGCAGTGGCAGTGCATCTTGCGGCGCGTCGCCCTGCGGCGGCAACCAGGGGAGGTGGCCCACCCCTCCCTCTCCTCCGCCTCCTCCCAGCTCCCCTCGTAGGGCGTCCCGATCTCGATGCCTGCCTTGCGGTCGGCCTCTGCCGGACCGACGGCAGACGGGGCGGGGAGAGCTGCGGTTGGACGAAGAGGCGGGTCGCGTGAGCGGCGACGAACGGGCGAGCCACCTGGTCCGCCCACCACGCTGCACCCCACCGCCGAGACTCCCGGGCGGCGCCGCGATGCGGGTCGGCGGACGCACGGGTTGCGAAGACGGCGGTCATGGTTTGCTTGGTCAAGGAGAATTGAGCATGACAAAATATGTGCGTGTGTCGCAGGAGACGACGACCGGCTATTTGTTCGCCCGCGCCACCCCCTCCCCCCCCCCCGCGGCCCGCGCCGCGTTCACGCACGTCGCCCCGCGACGCGGGCCGATGAGGGGGGGTGACCTGGCACGGGCCGCGCCCGTCCGCGCGCAGGCCTCGCGGCGAGGGCGCGGACGGCGTCGGCGCGCCGCGACGGCGCCTCTCGACCGTCGCGCAGGCCGCACAAACTTCGCGGTCGGATTTTCGAGGGGAAAGCAGCGCCCGGGGTCGCGGTCGTCGCGCCTGGGTGTCCCGGCGACCGCGGCACCCGCAAGCGCGTCCGGCCGCAGGGCCGGGGGAGCGACGCGTGGGGTGTCGATCGGACGCCCGAAAATGCCCCGCGCGTCGCCACAGGTCGGTTCCACGTCGGCCTCCCGCACGCCGGCGCGGGTCTCCTGCCGCCATCGACGCGTGCCGTGCCTCGACTCGCCCCGAACCGTCGGGGGTAAGTGTGGCTTTTTTTTTTGCACGGGGGGCTGTAGGAGGATGGGGAGCGAGGGGCAATTTGACGCCCCCCTGGGGGGGCAGGCCGCAAAAAGGAGGCAGAAAAAAAAAACGTCCACCGGGGCACCCGTCCGCCGCACGCGTTGCGTCCTTCGGCCTGCGGCCTGCGGCCTGCTTCAACCGTAAAGAGGGCCAGCGTCGGACTGCGCGAAAGACAGAACTCTGGCGGCGTTGGAAGCTCTGCATCCGCCCGGACAGGACCAGACGCTGCTAGCCTTTCGCCTCTGCGCCGCGAGCAAGAGCGGTACGATGACGGCGCGTTCCTGCGTTTCGATCAAAGCAAAGTGCGCGCGCTCCGGTTGGCTAGCGCGCGTCCTGCGGATTCGCGCATCGGCTTCTCGCCCAGGTCCCCTTTGCCGTCCCCCCATCCGGCCCTCGTCGGGGGAGACTGCCCCGGCGCCCGCAGCGCCTCCCAGGAAGAGCGATGCCCGCGTCGGCAAAAACGCGCAAACGCGCGTCTCAACCACGCGTGCATTCCATTTGCGTATTCTCAACTGCTACCAGGCTCGTCTTCCTGGGCCTCCTCCGCGCGGCCCAAAAAGCCTGGGGACGCACGCGCGCGGCTCCGCGGAAGCTGACCCGGAATGCGCCCCGATACCGCCTCACGTGATGCCTGCATCCGACGATCGGAGAGCAAAGCCGCTTGATCGTCGCTCGCTCGAGCACGATTCTTGTGCAATCGCTTTGTTCGTCCCCGACGGCGCAGGCCCGCCGCTCACCGCCGCCTGGACGCGGCGCGCGCGCCTCCGCGCTCGATGCCCTCCGGCGCATCGCACCGCTCGGCCACACGGAGACGCTCATCGCGATCGGCGTCGAGGTATCCAACCGAAGCACATCGACCGTTTGCGTCGCGTCAGAGCTCGGGCGATGCTGCGACGACGTCCCGCCGAGGGCGCGCCCCCGTGCCTCGGGAGCCGCGTTCACCCCCGTCGAGGCACCCAGAACCCCCGGCGTCCGGCGTCCGCATAAATGCGCCGAGCGCTCGGCAGAGCAGATACCGCTTTCTTAGCCTTCGCTCGCCTGACAGATCCGTTTGCGCCGAAAGCTTTATTCCGCCCATCATGTCTCGCGGACTCCTCTTCCTCGCCGTCGTGGCCGTGCTCGCCGCCGTTGCCCTGTCGCAGGCCGTGCCGTCGCCCGAGGCCGAGGGACCCTTCACCGCCATCCGCAACGCCATCGAGCGCGCGACTGAAGACGAGCGCGACACTCTGGAGAGCCTCCTGGAGAACTTCCGTAACGCCACCGGTGCGCCATCGCCCGCCAGGGAAGGCGCCCGTGCGAGCGCGCCGGTCCCGCGACGGCAGGCCAAGGACAGGGAGGCGGCCGCGCGGGCGCCCGAGGCACCGGCCGTTGCGGCCCCACCGACCCAACCGGGCGCATTCCGCCGTCCACCCGCCGGTCGCGGGCCGAGCGGGGCGACGCCGGCGCTCGCCCTCGCGCATCTCTGCTTCAACCACGCGCGTTCGCCCCTCGCACGCCCCATCCCCACGCACGTCCCATCGCCCTCACATGCCTCCTCTTTCGTTTTCCGTTCGCAGAGGGTCTGCGCAACTTTTACTCCAACCTCCTTGGCGACGCAGCCTCGCCCTCCATCTCCGTGTAAGCGAGCACTCCAAGGCGCGCGCTCCGAACCGAGGAGCGCGCACGCCACCCTTTCCGCCTTTGATTGCGCGACCGCTGCAGACACGTGCGGGTCCAGCTGTAACCGATTGCCACCACCGACCGCCGAGAAAAGACCCGAGAGAGGGAACGGTCGCCGGGTCGATGATGGTGGTTTGGCAACGCAGGCCGCCAGGCCCTGAATTCGCACGACGTGCGCACAACGGCGCTATCCAGTTCTGAGAAACGAGACATACAAACGATACATGCACGCGCGCATGCGCGCGTGCGAGACGACGATCGGGGAGAGGGGCGTTGCGGGAAGGGGGAAAGCGCAGCGGAGATGCGGCAACAAGACGACCAGAATCGTGGCGGGTGGATCGAGGAACAGGAGCGGGGAGATGCCCTCGACGAACGGCGCATCTCCACGCTCCCCTCTCTGTTCGCGCATTAGAGCTCGGCGCTGCCGGGAGAGGCCATCTGGACGGGCGCCGGGTCGCGGGTGAGTTCGATGATCCAAGCCTGTTCGGCATCGGAAGGAAACGCCTGCAGCAGCTGCGTGCGGTCCCCAAGCGTAAAGCCCTCCCACACAAAGCCTGGAGCGACGGTGCAGCCCACCAACGAGTAGCCTGTATCCCCCCTCGCGAACGCGCCAAACCAGACGCCCGGAGGAACCGCGTGCTGGGGAACCTGCCCGCCCAGAAGGTTGTCGCCCAGCTCGGTCACGCGCAAGGGCTGCGCACCCCCCACCAGCTCGACGATCGTGATGGGGTTGCCGCCGTACCAGTGCCACAGCTCGGCGGCGTCCACCATGTGCAGGACAGACTTGCCTCCGGCCGGCAGCAGGTAGTAGATGGCCGTCGACCGCGCGCGGCCGTCGGGGCCGTCAGCGTCGCGGAACGTCTCTCGGAAATAGCCACCCTCCGGGTGGGGCTGCAGCCCGAGCATGTCGGCCGCCTCGCGGGCCGTCAAGGGGAGAGGCATGCTCGGCGAGGCGTCGAGAAAACGGGAGCGAAAAAGGGCGCGCGCGATCCCTGAGGCGGCGAAGAGAGGGGGCGGCGCGGTGAGGGCCAAGGCGCGGTCGGAAGCCAGCCGAGCCTCGGGGCCGGAAAAGGACGCCGGGAAGCAGACGGCGGGGCATCTGGGGAAGCGGCGCGAAGGCGTGCTCGCGATCTCGGGGAGAAAAAAATACAAAAAAGCAAGTACGGCGCCCCTTGCCGGAACATCACCACCTCGCAAACGAACCGGAAGATGCAGCGAACGGGTGGGAAACGGGAGGGCTCGTCCACCGCGCGCGCCGCTCCCCGATCCGGGCGAAGAAAGTCTCTCTTCGCTCCCCCGCAGGTCCGACGCCGCCGCGCAAGGCGATCGCGCGTGCCCCTTTGCCGCCTGTCGTCTTTCCCCCACCCATAGATTCGCACCTGGACCGGAACGGTCTGCGAAGAAGTGCGACGCGTCGAACCGGATGTACCCGAAAAAGACGCCTCGACGCGCCTGGAGCGCCCTGCCCGCCGCGCACGCGCGCGCCAGCATCCGCGGCGGGGCTGCTCCCTGCACCTCCCGAGCCCCCCATCGCGCCCAGGCCGACCGCGTCCCTCCCGCTCCCATCGCGCCCAGACCGACCGCGTCCCTCCCGCTCCCATCGCGCCCAGGCCGGCCGCGTCCCCAGCGCTCCCGATCGCCTCCGCCCTGGGTTGCCCACCCCCACAACCCCGCGAGCCCCCCTTGGGCCGCGTCAGGCCTGCCCGGCGTCCAGCTCGGCGCGCGGTGCGGCCGACGTCGGAAAAAAGCAATGCGCGCGCCGGCGCGCAAGTCCCTCGTTGAGCAAAATAGGTCGAAACCCCCGCAGCGAGCGCGCCGAGGAGAGTCCCGCGGCGAGGCGGCGACTCGCTGGCTTTCGTCCCGAACCTCCGACACCGCCGAGAAGCGATGCCGACGACGCGGTCGCGGGCAGACGGCCTGGCGTGGGGCTTTACGCAACCTGCGCCAAAGCTCGACAACCAATACCTCGAGTCGCCGGGCTACGCTCAGCATCTCGGACGCCTGCTCCCAGCGGACGTGCTTTCGCGCGTCGAAGACGAGCTCGGTGCGGCAGGAGGCGCGAGTCGGGAGCTGAAAGGCCCGGGAGCGGAGGAAGCGGGGTGTGTCGTTGCGAAAACCTTTCGTTCGGCCGGGCCGGGGGCCGAGCCGAGCGTCCCAAGAGGCGCCGTGCTCGCCGCGGCAAGCGCTTCGTGCTGCGTTCCGATGCGCGATGCCGCCGCCAGGCACCGATGGCTCTGACGCATGACGCACGACGCCGTCGTCGAACGGACGCACGCATGCACGATGCAGCCGTGCACGTGGAACGGCCCCGCTCTCACCTCCACCCCCGCACCCACTCACCCCCTCACCTCCCCCACCCTCGCCCCCTGGCCCTTTCCCGACCTTTCGACGCCCTCCCGATTTGCAGTGAGCCTGGGCCATGGCGTGACGACCGACATCGCGGCACTCGGACGCGCGGCAGAGGAGACGCCTCCACGGCTCGCGTCGCACGACCTGTTCGGCAACCCATCGAGCGATCTGAAGACCTGCGCGGCGTGGAGCCAGCTGCGCGGCGTGGTGGCCGAAGAGGGCGTGGTCGCGACGGGCCACGACGCCTCGCTCGGGCCGCACTGCCGAGTCGTGCAGGCCGTCAAGCTGATGCTCTTCGGCCCCTCCAGCGGCCTCTCCAACTGCCCCGCGGCCATGACCGACGGCGCCGCCGTGCTCTGCCGAGAGCTGTTGGGGGGCGGTGACGAGGAAGAGGGCCTCTTCTCCGCGCGAGGCCTGGTCCCTCCACTGGCTTCGGGGCCGCTGCGTGACGCCGTTCGGCACGTGCGCTCGCGGCTGCTCTCGCGGCGTCCGGATCTGGTGTGGGCCTCCGGGCAGTGGATGACGGAAAAGGCAGGGGGCTCGGACGTTGCCAGGAGCACCCAGACGGTGGCCGTGCCGACAGCCGTCCCCGTGGCGGGCGCCCGAGACCCGAGCGACGCGTTCCGAGACTCCCTATCCTCGCACTCTCTGTACGGCGTCAAGTTTTTCACGAGCGCGGCGGACGGCGAAGTTGCATTTGCGCTTGCCAGGGATGCAGAGGCGGGTCGCGCGAAGAGCGGAAACCCCGCTCTTCTCGCTTCGCTTCCGGACGACGTCACCGCAGAGGTCACCTCGCTGCCGGTCAGCATGTACCTGGTGTTCGTCGACCGCGGCCAGGCCGTGTATGCTCCCGGGGAGGCGTCGACCGCGGGCGGCGCCTCGCCGCCAAACGCCTCTCCGCCACCCCGACCGCCAACCGCCTCGCCTCTCCCGCCTCCCCGGGGGATCCAGCTGATCCGTCTCAAGGACAAGCTGGGGACTCGGCAGCTTCCGACCGCCGAGCTTCGCCTGGACGGCGCGCCTGCCGCCCGGGTCTCTCCGCCTGGACGCGGCATCGCCTCGATCGCGCCGATGCTGGAGATCACGCGCTTTTACAACGCGGCCGCTGCCGCCGGGACGTGTCGACGTGCGTTCAACGCGTCGCGCGCGTACGCGCGGGTACGACGCGTGTTCGGGAGCGTGCTCGAGGACAAGCCGCTGGCGATCGTGACGCTGGCCGACCTCGAGATCAGGGCTGCAGGCAGCGAGGCCCTCGTGCTCGAGGTGGCCAGGCTGCTGGGCTGGGCCGAGGCTCGCGGTCGTGAGCAAAAGGCCGGAGACACACGAGAACGGTTGCAGAGAAGTGGGAATTCGGGGGCGCGCGAGACAGTCGGCATTGAAGGGGCGTCGATCGACGGCACCGCTCCACCGTCGTCGGCCGCAGGATATCGGGCCCCGCAGAAGGAGCAACCCGCCGTCTCCCCGCCCTCAAGGCTCCTGCAGCCGCCGGAGGCGCTCTCTGCGCTGTCGGCCGTCTTGTCGTTCAAGCCGCTCCCGCCCGCTCTGGCCCCGTCCGCGGCCCAGGCCCTCGCCGCAGACGCTCGTTCACCGCCGTCCTCGTCCGCGCTCCCGCCGCTAGCCGACGCCGACGCACTGTCGGTGCTCCGCCTGCTGACTCCGCTGGCCAAGCTGTTCACGGCCAAGGAGGCCGTGTCGGCTGCCGCCGAGGCGGTCGAGTTTTACGGCGGCGCAGGCTACCTCGAGCCGTCTGGGCTTCCGGCGTTGTTGCGCGACGCCATGGTGCTTCCCATCTGGGAGGGCACGACCAACGTGCAGGCTCTTGACGTGCTGCGCGTGGCGGGCAAGGACCGCGGCGTCGCAGGCGCGCTCCAGCGGTGGGGCGCCTGGGCGCTCGATGGCGCTCGGGCCGTCGTCGATCCCGACGCGTCCTCGTTCGTCGCCCCGCGCGCCGAGCGCGTCGTCGCCTCGGCGCGCGCGCGTCTCTCAGCGGCCGCGGACGCGCTGGAGTCGGCGGCAGCTTCCCTGCAGGACCCACGGACGGAGGCGTCTGCCCGCGAGCTCGCCTTTGCGCTTTCCGAGTCGGTCGTCGCCGTCCTGCTCGCGCAGCACGCCAGCGTCGTCGGCGGGAGACGCGCCTGGCTCGTCGCCGAGGCCTGGGGCAGGCGGCACGGAGGCGCCAGGGGAGCTGGCGCCGCGCTGGCCGACCTGACCGTGATCGCTGGCGTCAGGGCCGACGCAAAGCTCTGAGCGTCGAAGAGCTGGAGGAAGAGGGAGGGACAAAGAAAGCGAGAGAGCGCGAGAACAAAAGAGCTGACCGTCTCCTACGATCGACCCAAGCGGCAGAGACGTCGGTCCACCCCCGGCGAGCGATAGGCGCGCGCGGCGTTTTTTTCCCCCTTTTTGTGCCTTTTTTCGCCTCCTCACACGCGCCCGCACAGCCCTCTGACCTCCTCTGCTGCCGCTGGCCGCTCGCGCTCCGGGCGCGATCTGCTCTCCTCGTCCTGAAAGATTCGTGCTGTCGGTCTACTCGCAGTGCGTCTGTGTCGAACATTCCGTGCGAAGCTCCGCCCCCGAACGCGCTTTCACAGGCCGCAGCTGCGTCCGCGCCCGTCCGCCGCCCTCCCAGCTTCGCTCGATATTCCCCTTGCCCCTGCGCCGTTCGCTTCGCGACGCGCTGCGACCGACGTTGGATTCGCGGCGGCCCGCAGCGATCGACGCTGCATACGCCCAGACCGTCGATGGAACGTGACGCAGTCGCCGAACGAAGTGTCGCGGAACGCGTCGGCGTCCTCGGCCCCCGCCGCGGCCCGCGGCCGGCGCGCCGCGGCAGCTCGCCGCGACCCACGTCCGCTCGCCGCGACCCACGGTCGCTCGCCGCGACCCACGGTCGCTTGACGCGGCAGACTTCAGCGACGCCTTCGCGTCCTGCGTGCCGCGATCCAACCGCCGAATCGCCACGCCGCGACGCGTTCGCGGTGCCGAGTTCGACAGAACAAAGCGCTCTCGTCTTCACGCGCGATTGCAGTCATTCCAAACGCGACCACGCAACCCTCCCCCTCCCTGCCGCCCGCGCGGGAGACTCCGGCCGCCGCCCCCTGTGGTCGATCGCCCAATGTCTCGATCGCCCTACGGCCGGACCGCGCGATCACAGCGGCCTCTCGCGTGCCATTCGCGTTCGCGTACGGTCCGCGAATGCACTGCAATGACCAGGGGGGTGTTTCCAATTGCGTGCAGAGAAACTTCGAGGCTCCGATTGCGCGCTCTGCGCGCGCAAAGTTGCGCTCGAGGCACGCCGCCTAGGCACCACGAACCGCGCGGCGCCCGGGCATAAAAGCGGGGCGGGCAGCGCAATAGGACACAGTCTTCCAGTACTTGCAGCCTTTCGAGCTTTTCTTGCAGGTTTTCGGTCTCACTCTTCACCATGGCCCGCGGCATGCTCTTCCTCGCCCTCGCGGCCGTCCTCGTCGCCCTCGTGGCCTCGCGCGACCTCCTCCAGGCCGCCCCCTCCCCGGAGGTTGAGGGTCCTTTTGCCGGCATCCGCGCTGCGCTCCAGCGCGCCGCCCAGGAGGAGCGCGACAACCTCGAGACCCTCGTGGAGAACTTCCGTAACGCCACGGGTGCGTAGCGCGGCCACGCGTCGTGGTGGGTCGAGTGCCCTCGGGGTGGCTGGGTGCCAGCGTGGACGGGTCATCCTCTCCGTCCCGCCCTCGCCGCGGGCGCGCCGTCCGGGACCGAGGGGGGACCCGACCGCGTTCGACGCGCCGGCAGGCGTTCGCTCCCACGCGCATGGGCGGGGGCGGGGCGGTGGCCGACCTCTCCGTTGGCCGATCGCGCGACACTCGGGCCCGGTTTTCCCCTTGCGTTTGCGCGCCGAAACTCACCCACCGCCCCCCCCCCTTCTCCGTCCACGCTCGCAGAGGGCCTCCGCAACTTTTACGCCAACCTCCTCGGCGCTGACTCTCCCTCCCCCGCCGTCTAAGCGTCCAGCGCTCCTTGATCCATTTCTTTCCGAGGCTCGATTGCCCACCCGCGTTTGATCTCCACGCGGCGAACGTTGCGACCATTTGATACGTCCATCCATCGAACCAGCAGACGACAGAGCGGGGTGTCACTGGGGAGGCGGCGCGGGCGCGATGAACGCGGTCGGACCGCGTGAGCCGGGCGGGTGCGGCCGAGCTCGAAAATCTCCCGCCGTACGAGCGGTCCGGGCGGGGCGGTCGGACCGCGCGCCGTTCCACGCGAGGGATGGAGCAGAAAGTCTGGGACGTCCTGCGTGCAGAATTGAACGGCCACGCGAGCAATGCACGCGTGCGAGCGCGTCCGCCCTGTCCCGTCGCGGCCCGCGGGGCGGGGGCGCGCCAGGAGATCGTGCGCTTGGCGAAAGGGGGAAAGGCGCCTCGAGGGCGTCGGGGGTAGCGAGCGCATCCTTTGCGCAGATCGAGCGCCGCGCCTGGAGCCGCGAGGATACAAGTCGACGTCGAGCTGTGGGGTCTCCGGCGAGGGGCGCGCCGCGTTCGCCGCCATGCCCTTGTGGCCGGATCCGGCTCGGCCCCCCCCTTCACTCGCCCCCCCTGCGACCTGCGCCGGCGGTGTGACGAATCGCGGCGACCGGGACGACGCAGCGGGGGTAGCGTTACAGAGGCGTTTGTATGTGCTCGAGAAGGGCGAGCAAAAAAAACGTCGAGGCGCGGAGATGCGGCGCGCGAAAAGGCCGAGGAGGTGCGAGATCCAGGTGTCGGAAGGGAGGCAGAGGGCTGTCGGGGGGCGGGGGGACGAAGGCGAGGAGGGTCGGGGGGGACCGGAAGGACCCGATGAGGCAGCGCTCCCAGTCGGCACCTTTGGGAGCGACACGGGGCGGGGGCGCGAGGGCGAGTGAAAAATCTAAAAAAAGGGGGATGAGACGAATGAGAAAGCGAGGGGACGCAGGGAAGGCCGTCGGGAGTCGGGCTCGCTCGAACGGCGGAAACAAATGGAGGGCGAAGTCCAGAAGGAGCGTGGACGGGGCGATGGCACCGAGGGCGCGACCGCCCACCGCCGACAGGCTCCCAACGCGCAGCGGCGGGGAGGCGCGTCCACGAACGCGAATGGCCGAGAAACGGACGGCAAGGAAAAAAAAACGCGAAACGCTGGAAGCGGCCGCGCCCCGAGTGACAGAGGCGACAAAGGAAAAGGTGATTAGTTGAGTCGAAGGGCGGCCTTTTCGGCGGCCAATGAGCACCAAGTTGTGGGCGGCGCATGCACGAAACCGCAACGCCTCGCTACAGATGGTAGCGCTTTCCGCGGTTGTGGTCCGCAAACCCAGCCCACCGGACGGCGAGGCCTCGCAGTACGGTGGCCGCTAGCAGTGCCCCAAAGGTGACCCACGTTCCAGCCAGGCGCCCAGGCAGGGAGATGCAGAGCTTGACCGCAAGTGCGATGACCCAGAGCCGTGGGCAGGAAAGCACAGAAAGCCGCAGGTTTGAGGACAGAGATCGGAATTGAGCAACGCCTGAAAAAATGTAAAGGGAGGAAAAGGCCGGCGAGGAAATGTTTGATTGCAGCGAAGCAGCAATAGCAGATCCAAGCCTTCCTGAAGGAGGTGTGGCCCCCAGCGGTGGCACTGCAGCTGCGGACAGGCCAGCGCCGTGAAGCGAGGGCGACGACGCCCTCGAGTCGTGACGCAGAGAACGAGACGATGCGAGCGTGGAAAAGGGGACGGCAGCCTCGAGAGGCTGGTCAGTCGGGGTGGCAAACGTTGATGGTGCCTTGAGGTCATTGGACGGAGAGAGAAGAGCTCTATCGATGCTTGACGAATCTCTGCCCTCTCCAGGCGTTGTTCTTGAACTATTCAAGACGGACCAGGCGTTTGCATCGCCGCTTCGTCGGCGGACGTGACGTCCTCCGCTCTCGTGGAACTCGAGCGACGTCCGATTCTCGTCTGGCGTCAACGAGGCACGCTCATGAGGGTCCAAGGGAGGCCGCCAGAGGCCTCGGGCGACAGACCGGGATGGAAGGCTCACCTTGCGTTCAAGGTCCTCCGCCGCTATCAACGCATCGCACCATGGCGTTGCACTTGTTCGCAACGAGGGCCGTGATGCTAAAGAGCCGGTCCCGCCCGACCCCCATGCTCGCGCCCGAGCGGTGCCCTGCCCGATCGAGGCCTCGCCCCAGCCTCCCCCGGCGCTCGCGAGCGCAACGAAGATCCAAGAGAGAGTCGTCGCCAGGATTAGAAGCGATTCCTTGATGTGGAGATCGGAGCGGTAGAGCACGATGGGCTCGTCGAACAGCGACGCGATTGCGAAGAGCGCGAGGGCAGCACCCATCGCAGAAGCAGGGGCCAGGGCCGACAACGGAGCCAATGGAGCTGCGGACAGGAACGCTCGAAAGGGAGCTTCCACGAGAGCGTGTGTGGCTAACGCGCGCCATCCTCCCTGTTGCGGGTGTGCCACTGCTAAAGCGCCTGGGAGGTACAAACACGCCGAGGCGCCTTGGCCGACCGCACCGGGAGGTTGGATCGTTGCCTCCTGAGAAAGGCCAGGGACATCGAGGGACCACGCGGGAGGGTGCGCAGCGAGCGCGCGGAAACATGCGATGGCGCGGTGCAGCGGAAACAGAGGTGCGAGTGTCCTTACCGCGGCAAGGTAATCCGCGAGACGCTCGAAGAAAGCGCTCGCCGCCGGACGCGGCAAGAGCACCTTGGAGTCTTGAGCTGGCGAACAGCACCGATCCACGGCTTCTGAGCGGCCTCGCCAAAGGCCTGCAGCGGACTGGGGAAGTGGCGTGCCTGCGAGGCTACGATGCGCGGCTCGGGTCGTTTCGAACTCGAGACCGCGCTCGCCCTCTGCGAGGCGATCGATGTTGCCGTGCTCGACCTCACCTTCATCAGGAACCAGGCTGGGCAGCAGCGCAATGAGAACGTCGCACGCGACGGCCAGGACGAGACTGACCCCATCCTCCGGATGCGGCATCCGCGAGAGCGGAGTGGCAAGGACGGAGAGCGCGATCCCGAAGACGACCGCCAGGCGGGCGGCCAAGAGATCGGCCCGGGGGAGTCTTTGGCGCGAGTCGACCCAAGAGAGGGCAGTCAGCAGCGCGCAGAGCGCTTGGGGCACGGTAAACCAGCACGCCGCGATCGAGAGCGCCGTCGATTTGAAGCATTTCAACAACGCAAAAAGGCGCATAGACTCGAGGGAGAGCGCAAGAACCGCGCGACTCCTCGGCAAAGCCGATCCGCCGCGTGCGGACGGCGAGCTGGACGCAAAGAGCGCACGGAGCGGACCTGCGACGAGCCTGACGAGCTTGCGGAGGAGGCGCACGATCGGCCTGCAGACGCACGCCCAGCCGAAGAGCACGAGCGGTTCGAGCGGTATGGTAAAGAGACGCACGAGGAACAGGCGTGAAAGCCCCCGAAGCCCCGCTCGGGCCGACGCTCGAAGGCCGTGGGGCGTCAAAGGTGGAGCGAGAAACGCGAGGCCCCGCGTGCAGCGACCACGGTGCCACGCACCCCTCCCGTCCTCGATCGTCTCGGCGTCCTCGAAGCCTTCGGAATCTATGCAGTTCGCTCTCGTTGGCAGCGTCGAGAGGTTTGCCGCCTGTGTGGCCGAGTGCGCCAGGCCAGTGCCCGGCAGCTGCAGGTAGGGCGTCGGGGTCTGGCGACCCACGGGCGCCTCAGACTCGGCCTGCGCCGCGAGCGCGAAGAGCGCGGGGGCGCTTGCCGTGGAGTGCATCGCTGGTTGCGCGGAGGCGATCCGGCTCGCGTCGTTCGGCGAGAGCGACGAAGCACCGTTGGGGCTGTGGATCGTCGGCCGAGAAGGAGAAGCAAGGCCAGACGTGCTGCACCCGAACGCTTCGGGGCTTGCCACTTGCCGATCGCCTCGGAGAAACGTCAGCTCGGACGACCTCTGCGCGGCCCCCGCCTGCTTTTCCGAGACCTCCACCGAGCCGAGTCGATGACATCCCACCTCAACGGTGTCCGGGTTCCCTCCGCCCTCGCCGTCGCCCTCCGGGCCGCGAGCCCAGAGAGCCATGGCGTAGCAGCACAGCGCGATCGCTGCGAGGAGCGCCGGCGTCTCCAAAACCCGTTCAATCTGCTGCGCAGCGAGAACGAAGAGAGTCGCGCAGAGAAAAAGAGCCGCAGCTGGAACTGAGGTGATCGCGGACGCCACGCAAGAGGAGAGGCCGCCTGCGCGGCCGGAGCAAAGGCGAACGCACCAGCGAACCTGCCCAAGGGGCCTGAGACGCCCAGGCGAAAAGCGGTGCAGCGCATACCTGGAGGCCGTGGGCGCCTCGGAAGCATCCGAGGAATTCGCGAGCCGGAGTGTCGTCACGGGACCGGAGGAACCTTTCGTCGAAGGCGTCTCGGGCTCGGCCGTCCCGCGTCCTCCGCTGCCATCGTCGGAGTCGGGTACGGGTTGTCCAGCTCCGGAGAGAAGGGGCGGATTCGCTGGCGTGTTCACGAGAGAGCTCGACGCAGAGCTGAGAGACGGCCGGCTCCACGCACCGGCGGCGCCAGGAGCAACGTCCAGAAGGGCCGCGAAGAGCGCCGAACGGAGGGCGGCCTCGACGGCCGCGACGCCGTTCGCTAGGGGCCTGGGGATCGCCATCAGAGAAAAAGTCCAGAGCGGCTTCGCGTGCCCCAGCCCCCGCTTCAGAGCCACGCCTTGATAGCGTGGCCGTCTCAGACGGATAGAGTCTTTGTGAACGCGTCGGTGCCCCGGTATCGCCGCAGCTTGCTCGAATCCTGCCCCGCGGGTTGGGCGGCGCTAGTCCCCAAGAGGCTTCCGGTCTGGCCCCTCACGACGTCCGCGTCTGCCGCGGCCACCGGGCTCGCTCGAGCGCAAGACCGCGTTGCAAAGCGGTGACGACAGAAAGACACCGCAGCCGTACGCAACCCGTTGGGAGGGATATCTGACGCTCCTGGTCGCCGCGATCAGGTAGATGGCGCAGGGCGACTTTTGGGGGGAATGGGGAGTGGGCGTCCGCGACGCGGAAGGCGCGCAGAGGGGGGGTGAAGCGGCTAGGTAGGGTGAGCGCGACAAGAATCGAGCCTTTCCGCGTCCGGAGCCCGCGAGCCCGGAACAACCGCGGCTCACTCGCGCGACATGGAAGTGGTTCCCCTCGAGTAGACGTCTGTCCTCGACAAGCGAAATGCCGACGATACGCTGAGACCGGAAGACGACAGGGAACCCGCGAAGCCGCAGCCGCCTGGACGACATGGCCGCGCGCGCGGCTGCCTGGGGCGCGCGCCCCGGCTCGAGAGGCATGAGCGTGCGCCGGACACGTGGGGCCGTCTTGCGGCAGCGTGGGCCCGTGAAAGCTTTCAGCCCGGCGCTCGCCGGGTGAGCGCCTCAAAGAAAAGGTCACGAGAGACCTCCATCAACCAAGCGCGGTTTCGTTATGTTGTCATTCGAAGCGGACAAAGATCGCCTACGACCGTGCGTTCAGTGTTACCTTACATGGCCACCGCATCGTGGCAACGAAAGTTAGGACCGTCTCGCCCCAGGGAGGCAAAGAGCAAGAAGACCCTGGCTCTTGCCACTTCAAAGGCTGTAGAGCTGTCGAGCAGAATTCTCCGAGCGCATGGGCGGGCGAACGCCCAAAGAGATGATACGCGAGTTGCGCGCAGTCTGTCAGCGTCGCGGTGCGAAGCAACAGAGATCTCTGGCGCCAACAAAGCTGCAAACCTTTGCCTTTGCTGCATTTGGGCGCTCGCATACGTTTCATCATTCCGAGTCGCGTTCAATAACGCATTGAGCGCAAACGCACGACACTGTGCGCCCGAACAACGCGGGGCGCGCAGGCGGCGCTGCGATGGAGCACGAATGGCAAGGACGAATCGGACGCGGAAAGGGCGCGTTCGGAAAAAAGAACGGAACGGAAACGGCATGAAACGCGTTGGAACTATTCGGATGTTGCAAGGGGGTTGCAGACGAATGCCAGACGCACAAAAAAAGGTGCGCGGGCCTTGGGATGGGCGCAGGGACGGACGCGGATGAGAGGAGAGAAAATGTACAATCAAGTTTGCGACAGCGGGGGAGGGGGGCGGGAGGGGGGGGATGAGAAGAGGAAACACCACGCTAGCGAGACGAGGAGAGATTGACGGGGAAGCGAGAAAAGAACGTCGTGCGAGGACGGTGGGGTTGCGAGGTTGGAACGCGACGAAAGCGAATGGAAAGGAAAACAAGAGGGTGCATGCAACGGCTGAAAGCGCTGCCGGAGAAACTGGGCGCACGCGAGGGGCGACGAAGACAAGTCTGAGAAGATGAAGAGAGGATTGCTGTTGTTGCTTGCTGTTGTGACCAGCCGATGAGACTGTCCAAGGGCGCGCTTATTGCGCGCCCTTGGACAGTGTCGTCGGGATCTCCCTGTGGCGCCCCCGCACCAAACGAATCGAGGGCGATCGGGGGAAAGGACGTATTTCTGCAGCCAGGCAGAGCTGGCTGGGGGTAAAATCACGGCGAGCGTTAGCTCTAGTCGCGGTACCGCGATAGCCTCCCTCAGGCGTAGCTGAGACGGATTCTTCCGCCGCGCGCGCGAACGCCCTGTCCAAGGAGACTAAGCTCGCCAAGGCTTGTGGCGTCCCATGCGCTCTCGATATCGCCGTCGACGGCGGCGTCCTTGACCGCGCTGATCAGTGCGAGGTTGCACAGCGCGTCGAGTCGCTGACGTCCAGACGCGTCGAGTTCGAGGTGAGGATTGGCATCGAGGTGCAGAGTCTCGAGCCCTGTCAGCGCCTCGAGGTTGGCGGGAACGGCTCGAAGGTCGTTGTCAAAGAGAGAGAGCGAAGAGAGGCGCTGCAGCTGGTGCAGCGAGTCCGATCCAAGGTCGGTGAGTCGATTGCACCCAAGGGAGAGGTCTCTGAGCGACTCGAGCGACGGGATGACCGACGGCAGAAAGGCGAGGCCGCACCCGACCAGCTCCAGGCGCTCGATCGGGCACGATGCCAACGACGGCGGAAGGCACCACGAGTCACGTGTGCGTCCAAAACCGCGGTTGGGAACCGCTCCACGAGCTTCGCCCCGGAGCAGCTGCGTCGGGGCGTGACGCGGCTCCACGTTGGGTGCAGACACGGCACGGGTACGAACGGGGGCTGCGGCTGGAGTCGGGGCAAACGCTGGAAAGGGTGTGGCGACGGGCGAGGGCGGGGCAGGGTCGCGTGCGGCGACGGGCGAGGGCGGGGCAGGGTCGCGTGCGGCGACGGGCGAGGGCGGGGCAGGGTCGTGCGCGCCGATGGACATCGCAGGGCGTTCGTCGCTGTTGACGAGCCGACCCTCCCCCGACCAGACGCTGGAGCCTCGCTCGTCTCCCTCCTCGTCGCCCCACCGCCTCAGGCCACCGAGACCAGCCACCGCCTCTCCGAGAAGACCACGCAGCGCCTGGACGTGTGCCTCGCCCGAGACCGAGCGGAGAGACGTTTCCGAGCCTGGGCGGTCTCCAATTCCGTGACCGCTCTCGTCGCGATGGTTCCCGCCGCGAAAGCCCAGGCCCCACCCGTCGCCCCTGCGACGCAGCTGGCCGTCCTCGAGGCCAAGCTCTTCGGCATCCATCGCCTGCAGCGCGTCGGGGCCTTCGCCAATTCCACCGCCGAGAAAACTCGGCGTCGGATTTGCTCCAGGATCCGGCGAAAGCGCAAGCGCGTCGGGGGGTGTCCGGGGCGGCGCCCCCGGGATCCCCCAGGGGTCGTCCACAGAGTCGGTCATGCTGGGGGCCAGAGGCGGCCGACGAGGGGGGTCGGCGATGCCGGTTTCGCCCCACGCGTCAGCCTCCAGACGAAGCGCGATGGCGCCAAACCTCGGTTCAAACGTGTCGAGCGTCGCGTCCCAGTCGCCGTCCGTCGCGCGCGGCCCACCCCAGCCGCCCATGACGCCGCCCTCCCCGGGCTCGAGCCACCAGCCCCCTCCATGGTCCGCGGCGCGAAAGCCGGTTTCGCGTTCGTCCGCGGCCCCGAGTCCGCAGCCCGAGAGGATGAGCGTAGAGAGGTGCGTGAGGCAGCCGATCGAGGCGGGGAGGTGGGTCAGCTCCCGCGAGGAGAGGCACAGCTCGGTGAGCTCGGTGAGCAAGCCGAGCGACTCTGGGACCCTCGAGATGCCTTGCATCGCGACCGTGAGGTGCCGCAGGCGGCGCAGCGGAGAGGGATCGAACGGAAAGCCCCCTGGAAGACACGACGCAACGGACCCTGTGAGCGAGCACGGGAACGAGTCGACCGTGGGATGCGGCGGCAGATAGGTCACGCGAGGCGCCAGATCCACTCCAGCTTCGGCTCCGGCTCCCGTGCGCCTGCCTCCAACGCCGTCGCCAGAGGTTGCTTCAAAAGGCCCCACGGGGCGCGTCTCGTCGTTTTGAGCCCTTCCACGTCGCGACGCGCCCGCTGCCGCCACGAGGCTGGCCCAGCCGCGCTGGCCCCTCGACAGCGTCGAGATGCCGAGCAGGGGCACTCGCCCTCGGGCTGGACGCCCGCAGCGCACTCTGAGCGTCTCGAGGTGCACCAGAGGTTCGAGCGGCGACGCGAACTCGATTCTCATCGGCAAGCGCGACGCCGAGCGCAACGGCGTCGGCGGGCACTCGCAGGGGACGTCCCCCTTGCCGGACCACTTGCCGGCCACTGCCCTGGACGTTTTCGATGCCCTCGGCACCTCGACGCCTCCCGTGGGGCGGTCCAGCGCGACGACGACCCTTTGGAAGAGAGTGGTGGCCGGAAGCGACGAATTGATGTCGAGATGCCGCAGCCAGGGAAGCGCGGCGACCGGCGCGAGTCCACGGTCGGCGAGGAGGTCATCGCAGCCCTCTAGCACAAGCGACTCGAGGCGAGGCAGCGCAAGCGCAAGGCGCAGAAACCCGTCCAGCCGCGGGATGTCGTGCGACGACTGCAGAGAGTCGAGCGGCGCGCAGGAGGAAAAGCCGTTCCGCGAGGGGAAGAGCAAGGACGACGAGGGGTGCCGGCTGGCGCCCGACGCGGGCGACTCGCCGGCGGTCGAAAAGGCACGCGGCGTCGAGGTCGCCGAGGCCGCGTGCAAGGTCTCGGACCGCGCGAGGCGCAGCGATCGCACGCCGTCGCCGCGACGCAGCAGCCACGGAAAAAGAGCGGACGAGCGGACCCGCGGACAGGGGCGGGCCGGCGGGGTCGGACGCGCGAACGGCTGGCGGCTCAGGGGAGACGCGAGCGCCTCTGAGAGCGAGTTCGGCTGGGCAGCCAAAGAGGCGCGCGGAGTCGACGCGGCGAAGATGGAGGACGACATACCCGCGGCAAAGGCCAGCGAAGACGGCGGCGACGGATCCGGGGAAGGAAGCGCGGAGGTAGAGGCGGTCCGCGGAGGCGGCGAAGGCGGCGTCCTGCCGGCCACGGGCGAGGTGCGCAAGGTCGCAGCAAACGCGTCGGAGAGTCGCGGCGAGCCCAGGGACGCGACGCGCGGGTCGGCGTCCGGAGCGGCGCCGAGTCCCAACGGCGCATCCCTCGAATCGTCATCGCGCAGCGACGTCGACGGGCCTCTCCGACGACGCTCGGCACCCCTCCCGGGACCGCTGCGCTCGCGTTCGCGCGAGGCGCCTTGACTCGGGAGCTGAGAGCGTCCGAGTCTTGTGGAGGAGGACGAGGAAGAGGTCGTCTGAGCGTCGTGCACCTCGGAGCTGTCTCGAACGACCTCGATGAGGGATTCCGCGGCATCGCGGTCCCCCCACCCCGCAGAGCCGTTCGATGCGCGACCTTCCCCGAAGAGGCCCAGGGCCGAGCTACCGCCAAGGCGGGCTCGGACGAGGTCGGCCGAGGGCGCAAAGGCAAAGGGCCGCGGCGCCGGCGCCGAGAGCGGATCCAGTAGGCTCACCGGAGCCGCAACCAGCGGGTCGTCCGGCGGGGCGGCGTGCGGGAAGAGCGGAGGGCGGCGCGGCGTGGGCGGGGGGCCGGACGCGCCGAGCTCCCGCTCCAAAGGAGGCGTTGAGGCGCCGGGGTCGGCTGGCGATGGCGGCGTCGCGGGCGTCGAGGACAACCCGGCAACGAAGTCGGCAGGCGAAGGCGGCGTCGTGGGTGTCGCGGGCACCACCGGCAACTCGGCATCGAGGTTGGCATTTTCGACAAGGTCAAGGTCTGGACGCGCCGAGCGGCGGCGTCTCCTGGAGGCGCTCGAGACGAGGAGACGCGCGGTCGGGCGCTCGTCGTCGGCAGAAGCCTCGGCCTCGGGCGAAGCCGTGCCGCCGTCGCTGGACGCGGGAGGATCGTCGCCATCAGCTTCGTGCTCGTTGCCGTCACGACGCGCGGATCCGCGGTCCGCCTCGTCGTCGCGCAGCGCGTCTCCGAGAGCGCGCTCGAGCCTCGCGCGGGCACCCCTGCGGCGGCGCTGCCCCCGTTGCCCCTGCCGGTCGAGCGCGTCGCCCAGGGAGGGAACGACGCCTCGAGACCCATCGGGCTGCCTTTCGAGGTCGTCCTCGTCGGCGACGTCGTTGCGCGTCCGAACGACGCCCTCGTGGCGGTCGGCGCCGGCAGTCGGCAGGGCGAGATCGCGCCCATGGGCGGCTTGGCCGGACGCTCGGGGCTGATCCAGGCTTCTGCGCCCCTCGCGACGCTCCTCCATCGCGACGAGAAAGGCCCCGAGCGTGCGGGCCGTGATGGTGGTCATGGGGACGTCCTCGAGCGAGCGCCAAACCGAGGCCTCTCGCGACGTCGAAAGGACCGAGGGCCCATAGTCCCGTGGCGAGGTTCCAGATGCGGGCTCGGAGGGAGGCTCGACAGGAGCGTCCAAGGGCGGCTCAAAGCCGGAGGTCGTCGCATTTGCAGAAGCGTCCAACGGCGCTTCGAAGCCGAAAACCGCCTCCTCTGCGGGACCGCTCAACGGCGCATCCAAGCCAGAGTCCGCCGGCCTTGGAGAGGCGTCCCTGACGTCTTCTGCTTCTCGAATCGCATCCGCAGGACGACCATGGCTAAAAAACTCGAGCGACGGCTCTTCCGCGCTCTCCCAGAAGTCTCGCGTCTCCTCTTCCGCACTCACAGGCGCCGAAATTGCCCTGCGCCGCTCAGATTCGATCTCGTGCACCGCGCGCTCGACCTGAGCGGCAAAGTCGAGGTCGACGGCACCCCACAGCTCCGGAGCAGGGCTGCGTGCCAGGTCGGCCCACCGCCGGCAGACGAGCGGCACCGCGACGAGGCGCTGCGAAAAGTCCAGATGCGAGAGGATCGCCAGAAGCAGGTGGTCCGGAAGGCTGCGGGAGAAGGAAAGGAGGTGGCGGGAGGCGGGTGACGCGCAGCCGAGGCGCCTCGCGTCGCAAAAGGAGGGGTCGGGCGCACGCGGGCATCGGCCGAAGGTCATCGGCGTCGATGGCATCGATGTACGCGCACGCGACGTCTCGGGCGTCGCGAAACGACAGCCAAACGTCTCGGCGCGAGGGTTCCGCCCGGCCGCCAAGGACCTCGCTCGCCGTCCGCTCCAAGGTCGCTCCTGGAACCTCCCTCCCAACCCGCCCGGCGAAACCCTTCGCCAGCCCAGCCCCTGCCCGTCCCCCCGCCTCTTCCCCCCCGCCGCGGTTTCTCCGTTCCCCCTCCGACGGACCTTCCCTCGCCGCCGCGCAACGACATCGCCGTTCGCCAACCGGGAAAAAAAAAACCTCGCGACGACCCTTTTGTCCGGTTCTTTCGACTCGGAATTTTGTGGGCACCGTCGCGTCCAGCCGCGCCGCGCCGGGAGAACCGGGGACGCCTTCCGGAGCTCCGCCTCGGGGAAAGAGACGCCGCGTCTGCCGGTCCCTCACCACACCCTGTGCGTTCGGGCCGCGCGTGCGGAAGGGGGCAGTCGCTCGCTCCCCTCCTCGCCGCCGGGGGGGGCTCTTCGTTCCCCCGCCGAGCATCTCGTAGTAGCCTTCGCAAGTTGCATTTCAGAGGCCTTTACTCTGGGCTGCGAAGACGCACCGATCGACGTGCCCCGCGAGAGATTGCGCAGAGGGTCCCGGACGCGCCCCGACGTGGGGCCGAGCGCGCGCGCGCGCGGACCCGAGGTCGGCTTGGGAGAGCGCGGCCTCATAGGGCAAGCGCGCGTCGTCGACGCCCGCCAGCAGTTCCTCGATGCGTTCTACCGAAGAGCTCTCGGAAGAGGACGAGCCCGGGCGTCGCAGTGCGGCCCCGGGCCGGCCCGCAGGGCCTCGCGGGCCGCCCGCCGAGAGGCGACCCATTGCCCCGGGCTCGTCAGGGCGCTCCTTCAGGGCGCTCTAGAAAAGACTGGCCCCTCTGGCGTCCTCTGAAAGGTACGAGTCTGGAGGTGGTGTCGCGGCGTCGAGGCCGAGCGAACTGCCGAGCGCAGGTGTCTTCGCGTCCGCACTGACGTGGGTCGTGTCCCGCGAGGAGGAGAGTCGGTTCTTCACCGCGCGCGCGCGCGCGCGCGGGAGCGGTGGAGCCGTCCGAGGCGGAGGTCGCTCCAACCTCGGGGGGGGTGGAGGACGGCACACGCTCGCGACGCGGCGTGGGCTCGAAGCGCAGAGGAAGGTAAGCAGACGGCGCAGACGGATACGAGGCAAGCGAGCGCTCGGGTTTGGAGCCCGGGCGAGAGGCCTCTCGCCGCGTCGCGGGCCGAGGACCACCCAAGAAAAACCCAAAGGGAACGGAGGAGGACAGACGGGGGGAGGGGAAGGGGAAGCAGAAGCGAGGGAGAGGGTTGGTTCCGAAACTGCGCGCGAAGCGCCGGTTCTCGCAGAAGAGCAGTCGCCCGAAAAATCCGTCCCAAGTCCCTACCTCGGAGTTTGCCCAGACAACGAGTGAAGAGATCTGCCGCGCGTCGGCAGCAATGGGCGACGATCTTTTGGGAATGCAGCTGAGCGAGGGGTGAGGGCTTGACGATACAACTTTGCGAAGACCCACCCTGCGCCGACGCTTGCGTCGGCTCGCTTGGTACGGTACCCCCCAAGTGCATTTCGTGAGAAAAAGAAACACGACAGGCGGCGTTGTCGCACGAGGCTCAACGCAATGGGAGGGATTGAGGCGGTAACGTCGGCTTGTGAGGATGGAGAGATACACGAGGCAAGGGGAGAAAGCTGCGAGAGAGCACGAACGCGCCGCGAAGAAGGGGGGAGACTGGAGTACGCGGCGTTTCGAAATGAAATGGGGGATCGGAGGCGGACATCAGGGAAAGCGCACATGCACGAGGGAAGCGGGCAACGAAAGAGTTACTAACTGGAAAAAGACCGAGGGGGTCTTCGGTCTTGGGTGGTCGATTGACGGCCCTGGGTTGGCGATCGCTCGTCCTTGACGATTCGGGTCTGCGCACGGAATCGTTCTTTTTTCCTTTCGCGTTCTTCCTGTTTCTTCTTCGCACGATTTTGGGGGGATTTTTGCCCGTGTCTCCGCCTTTGTTCCTCTACGCACGCATGTGCGTCGCGCAACGAAAGAAAAACGCCTGCAACGCCTCCACAGCTGCTGTGCGGTGCGTCTATCTGCCGCGTTTCCACGGCTGTTGTGCGGTGCGTTTATCTGCCACGTCTCCACAGCTGCTGTGCGGTGCATCTACCTGCCTCCCCTGCGGTCGCTTGCCTTGTCGCCGCCGCCCTGGGCGCCTGCGCCGTTGGTGCTGCCGCCCCCGCCTCCTCCGGGCGGAGGTGCAAAGGCGTTGCAGCATGCGGTGGTCATGTCGTCTTGGAAAAAAGGGTGATTGAGCGCGTCTCTGGCGGTGATGCGCACGGCCGGGTCGAGGGCGAGGAGCGATTCGATGAGGTTGAAGAGCGGCTCTGGGTTTGGCTCTGCGCGCAGCAGCGGGGAGCGGTCCCAGAGGATGCGTCGGAGCGGGAGAGCTCCGTGCTCTGGCCTCCGGGCGCGGACGCCTTCGGTGTTGTCTCTCCAGCGCGGGAGGGCCTCGACGCCCTCCCAGCCGACGTCCGTGGGGTGTCCGAGGGCGTCAAAGATGCGCGAGAGCTGCGGGCCCTGGAAGGCTGTCTGGTCGAGCGCCCGCGGCTCTGGGCCGTGGAAGAGCACGCGCAGCATGAGCATCTCGCACAGCACGCAACCCGCGGCCCAAAGGTCGATGGCTGGCGTGTAGTGCCTCGCGCCCAGCAGCAGCTCCGGGGCGCGGTACCAGACGGTGACCACGGCGCCGTTGGCGCCGAGCGGTAGCAGCGGGTCGAGCGCTGGGCGCGCGAGGCCCAGGTCGGCGAGGCACAGGCGACCCTGCTCGGGACCCGGCAGCGAGGATAGCAGCACGTTCGAGGGCTTGAGGTCGCGATGCACGATCCAGTTGGCGTGCAAGAAATCCAAAGCGCATAGCAGCTGGTAGCTGAGCGCCACGAACGCGTGCCGGGGGAGCCACGACCGCCGACGGCGCAGCGACGACAGGTGCCGCGCAAGGTCGTCGTCGAGACGACCGAACACCAGCGCCAGGCTCCCAGCCGCAGGGTCCGCGTGCACGCCCTTGAGAGACGCCAAGTTGGGATGCCGAAGACGGGACAGCAACGACGCCTCGCGCAGCGCCGTCGGGCACGCGCCCTCGATCGGACGAGAGGGAGAGACCACCTTGATCGCCAACGGGGACTGCCCAGGGGAGGACGAGCCAGAGGAAGCTGCGGCAGCCTGGGAAGCAGGACCCGCAGACGAAACACCGGGGGCGTGCTGCGACTGCCCGTTCACGGCGGAACCGTGCGCGCCTCGGCCGCCCGCTCGGCCGCCGTCGCCGTCGCCGTTGGCGCTGGCCCCGCCGTCGCCAAAGGCTCCAGACCCGCCGGCTCCGATCCCGCCCCGACCCGACGCGGCCTGCGCGGTCCCGAGACGGTCGGTGTCCACGGACGACGTGCGGCGGTGAGGGTGGTGCGCAGACGCCCCGTGGCCTCCGTTCGCGAGCTCGGCAGAGCTGGAGCGAGATCGGCCGCCGTCGGGCGCGCCGTCGGGACCCTGCCTGGAGCCCGCTCGGAACGACAGCGACGAGCGCGGAGCCGAGCCCACGTCCGCGTGCGCGTGAGCAAGGACGCCGGACGACGCCCGAGATAACCCGCGGGCGCCTTTGGGTTCGTGCAGACCCGCCACGCTGTCGGCCGCGACGGCACCGTTGGTCCCCGCGTCGGCGCGGGCCCCGGCGCCGGGGCCGGCGCCGGGGCCCGCGAGACTGCCGGGCGCGAAGCGCGCTTCGAGCACGCGGCGCGCCGCGGCGAGCTCGCGCGGCGAGCGCTCCCAAGCCGCGTACACGCGACCAAATGCGCCCTCGCCGATGACTTCGCCGAGTCTGTACCGCTCGAACACGGACGACGGGATGACGAAGACCGGAGGCGCGGGCGGGGCGGGCGGCGCCGCCAGAGTGGCAGCGAGCGCCTGGGGGGGGAGCGGACCGGGCGCGGGCTGCGACCCGGTTGGCAGCATCGCGCCCTGCGTGAGGGTCCCCACGCCCTGCGACAGCGATGGAATGCCCTGTGTGAGAGTCGAAACGCCCTGCGAAAGCGTTCCGACGCCACTGGTGCTCGGGCCCGGAGCGCCAGCCGACGCAGCCCCTGTGCCCGACGCGGCGTCCGGACCGTGCCCCAGGCCCGCGCCGGAGGCCGACATCGGCCCGACGCCGCGGCCGGCGCTGGGGGGTCCCATGCCCGGAAGCGACCCAGGAAGCGTCCCATGTGACGCATAGCCGCCCGAGGTTCCCAACGATGGGGGCGCAGCCGAAGAGTCCCAGCGCTCGCGCTTCAGGGGGCGCTCCAGCGACCCCGGGCCCCTGGGGTGCGGGGAGGGCAGGTGACGCGTCGCCGACATCCCAACGAGGAGGGCAGGAGGCTGCAGCCGAAGCGCGCGAGTCCCGGCAGATCCAACTCGCGAATCCCTCAATCTAAGGTCCGGCGATAAGATGAGATGAAGGGCAGAAAGGGGGGGCGGAGAAGCGAGAGGGGGGGCACAAGGCGATGACGGGGAAGCGTCGAAGAGCCCGGTTCGGCGCGCTGCCAGATGTCAGGGCCACGGCGTCGACCGACCCCGTGGACCTTACGAGGGCTGGAGCACCGCGACCTGAAAGATTCGACGGGCCGTACGGCCAGCGAGGCCGCTCCGGCCCAAGATGCTACCTCGCGGACTCTGCCTGGCTCGCTTTCCTCTGGCCTCGAACCGATCCTTCGCCCGGCGCCCGGCCGCCGGGGCCCAGGTCGGTCGTTCCACGAGGCCCGGCGGGGGGCGACGACGCCTGTCTGCGCCCTCCCCGCCTCGCGCGGTTCTCTGTGCGCAAATTCGACGGCGTCTCAAACCGTCGCGGGCGGTAGACTGGCGCCGTAGGGGCGCGGTGGCTCCGGCCTGCGGGAGGGACCGCGTCGCGAGGGGCGTTCCGCGCGCGCGACACAGAGGCCGCGTGCGCCCCGGCGAGCGAGCGCGGCGGGCAGAAGGCCACGGGCGCGGCGAGCCCCGACGGCTCGAGGCGAACGCGGCGACACGCGATCGCAGGCGCGGCCGACGGTGGGTTTACGTTCCGACGAGCCTTGGAGGGGGGTCGAAACCGTCGGAGACGGTCGAGGACGTCCGCACGCGTCCGACGGCTCGGTGTCGGATCGCGCGCGTCGGGGGGGGGGGCGGCGAGATCGCCGGTCGGGGCACCGAACTGGGCGAAGGCCCCAGGCCGGGCCGCGCCCGGGCCGCGCGTCGCGGGGGCCTGTTCGCCCTTTCCTGTCCTCCGGGACACCCCTGGTCGCCCGCCTCCCCCACCGCCCTCCCCCCTCGTCCCCCCGCCCGGCTCTCCCCGCCCGGCTCTCCCTCTCCCTCCTCACCCGCGGGACGCCGCGGGCGCCGTGGGCCGGAGGCTTCAACCACGCGCGTCGCGCCCGCCGGGCGTCCCGTGGTGACGACGGGAAGGGTTTGCTTCGGCGGAGCGTCGGAACGGACTCGAGAGCCGTTTGGACTGCTCGCGCTTGGCACCCCACCTCTCTCGGCAGCGCTCGTCGCGCCGGGCCGGCCAACGTCCCCCCCGTGCCGGGCGCCATCGCGGTTCTCCTTTTTTCCGCTCGGCGCGCCCCAGCCGGGAGCGCAGATCTTCGGCGGTGCCGTCTCTGCATCACTTCGAGGCGCCCAGGGCGCGCTAGGTTGCTCGTGCGTACGCGAGGGTCGTCCGCGTCTCTCCCACGTCCCGACGCCACCCCGTGAGGCCTGTCGGCGCGCGCGGCGTCAGGACAGGCGGTGCGGCCCCGGTGGCGCTTTCGAGGGCGGCACTTGCCGGCGTGGACGGCAGGCTGCTCGCGCGGCGCTCGTCGTTGGGGCCGTTTGGCGATCTGGCACGCTCGCTCGCGAGCGGATCTGTCGTCGGCTGACCTCCATCGACTGAGACTGTGCGGATCGAGCAGGACAAGCGGCGCACGGAGGAAGGTTTGTTTGCCTTGCTCTCTGCTCTTCTGGCCTGTGCTCGACGCCGGTTGCCGTCTCATCGTCGTCTCATCGATCTTTTTTTCCCGTTTTTTTCTCTTCCTCCCCTCTTCCCCTCCCTCTCTTTACTCACCCCACGTCTTCTCATTCTTCTTCTCGTGGTCTGGTCGCGGCCGCTGCTTCGCGGTTCGTTCTCTTCTGCCTGTCGTTTGGGTGGTCTCTCTCCCGGCGCACGTTTGGCGTGCGCGGGCGGCTTTGACTCTTTGGTGTTTTTTGTTGCTTTTATTCCCTTCTTCTCTTTGTTCTTTTTTTTTTTTTGCTCGTTCGTTTCCGTGCTGTTTGGTGTTGCTCTTATGGTTCCTGAGCGTGCATCGCTGGGCGCGGGTGCCGAGGGCGGTTCTCGCCGGCACTGGCGTCTGCAGGATCGCGGCGTGGCCGAGGACTCGACGCGCGCGCTCTCGCGCGGCGCGACGATCGCGTCGAGCCAGCAGCCGCAGTGGATCGAGGGCAATTCGTTCGCGTCCATCAGTCGCGGAGAGCTCTCGACGACGCGGCAGGCGGACCTCTCCGCGAGCCGCGGTGCCACCCGGCCGTCCGAGAGCGGCAGGCCTGGGGACGACCTCGCAAGCCCCGAGAAACCGATCAGAACCGCGGCAGAGCACCCTGAGCCGCACGCCGCAGGTGCGATCGAAGAAAGAGGGCGCAGGACACGCGGCCGGGGACGAGGCGAGGCCGCAGGGCGGGGTTTCAATGAGGTGGCGTACAAACACGCGTCTGGGGGTACGGGGGCGTGAGGAGGGAGGTGTTGGGATCGCCTGGTTAACGTAGAAAAGGTTCATCAGGGCGCCGTTCACTCGCACCTCTGTTCCTGCGTCGCGTTTCTCCCTCTTCTCGTAGACGCTCTTTCAGTCTGCTGGTGTCGTTTGCCGTTTCTCTCTCTCGCCTCCCCTCCCTCGCCTACAATGGTCTTTCTCGCTCTTTCTCTCTCGCGTTCTGTGTGTCTGTGCCCTTTCGCGTGCCCTTTGTTCGCGTGGTTTTCGACACGACGCCCCGATTTCCCTTTTCCGCCCGTCTTCCCGCTTCCGGGATCGTTTCCTGATCTAGGAGGCTCTTCCCCTTTGCCAGACCTTTTTTTCGCTCGCTCTCCGCTCTTCTTCCCTCTTCTTTCCGCTGCCTCTCTGCTCTCTGCTCTCTGCTCTCTCTCTTCCCGCGCCTCTCTGCTCTCTGCTCGTGTTTCTCTCTCTCTTCCCACGCCTCTCTGCTCTCTGCTCGTGTTTCTCTCTCTGCTCGCTGCCTTTGCAACTCGCTTTGACACTCACCTCGCGTTTCCTCTCCTCCCTCCCCCGTTCCTTCCATTCCTTTCCCCCTTTGCGTTTTTTCCGTTTGCAGGGTTTGTGCGTTCGTCTTCCCCTCGCGCTCCTGCTCCCCTTTCTCAGGGAGCTCCGGACCCGTCTGCCGCTCGGCGTCGTCTCTCGTCCGAGGGCGTCGGCGTCGGCGTTTCCGGCCCGTCGCACGGCAACGGCCGCGCTGTGGGGCTCGAGATGCCTGGCGCGGGCGTGTCTGTCGGCTACGGCGGCGGGGCACCCCCCCCGCTGCCCCCAGGAGAGCCCGCGGGAGGGCCGTTTGGCGCCGCCGTGGTCGTTCCCCGGCCGACCTCGCCCGCCCTCGAGGACGGCACGGCCGGCGGCGTGGGCTCTGGGCCCGCGAGCCGGCTCGAGGGCGGCGGCACGGACCGCGATGACGCCTCGGCGCGCTCGCATCGCTCCATGCTGACGCAGGACAACCTCGAGATGCTCGAGCGCCTCGAGAAGAGCGAGGGGCCCTCGCGCGTCGACCGAGTCTCCAAGTGGCTCGACGGCGCAGGCCCGCCCTACGAATCCTCGCCTTCCGGAACCGTGCAGCCCGTCACCGAACGCGAGAGCCTCCAGCCCGGAGGCGGCGCGGGCGCGGGGGCGGGAGGAGCCGGCAGAGCCAGCGCCGCGGGGAGGACGAGCGCCGGCGCGGGCGGCGCGGGAGGCGGAAAGGGACGCAGCGGACTCGCCGCCGTCTTCTGCTGCTGCGCACGCAGCGATGGACGATGATACATCGCGCAAAGGCGATCGAACGGGAGAGGGAGGGAGAGAGGGACGGGGGGAAAAAGGGGGGGGAGAATCCCGCAAAACCGATGAACCGGTCAAACGGCGAGAAAGGGCCACCCCGCGTCCGCGGTCCCGACAGCGACCCCGTCGCGTCGACGAAGGGAGTTGTCGGGTCATGGAGGCTCGTGGAAGCGACGAAGTGACGGGGAAGCGAACGCCGAGCTCGTCCGAGGACGTCTACGCAAAAGCACGACGGGCCGTTCACGCCCACGCCCACGCTGACGTCCCCGCCCGTTCCCGTGGTGCCCGCTCTTTTTTCCCCCCTTTTATTCTCTCTTTTTTCTTTCGTTCGCGTGCGCGGGCACGAGGACAGAGCCACAAAGAGCTCTTGGGATCGATGTTTTTCCCTCTCGCCCAGGCTTCAACCCTCAAAAGCTCTCCGCGATTTGGTTTTTGTTGTTGTTGTTTTGCCTCGATCCCTTCACCCGCTCCCGGTCGTGCCGTGCCCCGGTCGTCTCGCGTCGTGGTCGTGTCGTGTCGCGTCGTTTTCACCATCCTCACGCGGTCGCGTCGCATCGCGTCACGTCATGCCAGGTCGTTTCGATTGTACGGTCCGCCTACGCACCCTGGAGAGACGCCTTTTCTGCCCTCCCCCTCTCCCCCCCTCTTCCCCCCTCTTTCTTTCGCGCTCCTTGTCTCTCTCCCTCACGTTGCCACTTGGTCGGCGTCGCATTTTTCCAGCCATCGCCTTGCGCGCTCGCTTGTGCGCGCGGTGTCTCGTTTGCGACGTTCTTTTCCCTCTTGCCGGCCTCCTCGCCCCTGGTGTCCTGCGTTGCTCCGACGCCCCTCGGCGGACGACCCCTTTTCTCCCCTCTACCCTGCCGCTCCTCTCTCGCTTGCTCTCTGTGGTCTGCGCGACGCTTCTTTCCGGCGTGTGTTCGCGGCACGCTCGTCGCGCGCGCGCTCTCTTTTGACCCCTCGTTTCGCGACACGTAGGTCGCGCGACACGTCATGACCCCTGCCGCTCACACCTTTCCGCACCCTCTTCCCACCTCTCTCTACCCACCTCGCACCCCCACTCTCTCTCTCCCTCTCTCTCTCTCTCTCGCAACCTCTGAGCAACACATCGCTTTCACCCGGTGCGCGCGCATCTCCCACCTCTCGCTCCCGCCCTCCTCGCACTTCCTTTCCGTATTCCAATGCACCTCTGTTTTTCTCTCTT
The DNA here is from genome assembly GCA_003613005.1 of Prototheca ciferrii. NCBI lineage: Eukaryota > Viridiplantae > Chlorophyta > Trebouxiophyceae > Chlorellales > Chlorellaceae > Prototheca > Prototheca ciferrii. The sequence goes on from PEIA01000890.1 coordinate 30,858, forward strand.
CCCCTCCCCTTTATTCACTCTGGCCTCGTCTCTCCCCTCCCTCCCCCCTCCCCTTTTTCTTTCTTCACTTTGGCCTCGTCTTTCCCGCCACCCTTTCTCGCCACACGTTCTTTTTCGGTCCACGCGTCCCCTGCTCGTGGCTTTGTTGCCCACCTCTCGGCGCGTCGGCCACCCTCTGCTTTCGCCCTTCGCGCCGCGCTTGCTGTCCGTTTTGTGTCACTTTCCTCCGCCACCCCTCATCCAACGCCTCGACCAAAGCCGTCCTTCTCCAACGCGTCCGCCACCGCCCCCGTCCGCGCGCCGGCTCTGTCGCTGCTCTCGGAAGCGCAACGTTGAGCTCCGTGAGCACACCAATCGCCGCAGCAAGCGCAGCTCCCAGAGAACAATCCCCAGAGCCCAATGCGGAGCCCCTCTCGCACACACACACACACACACGAAATGGAAATTCACACACACACACCGCTGCTCCCCCCCCCTCTTCCTTTCTTTCTTTCTTTCTTTCTTTCTTTCTTTCTTTCTTTTCTTCGCTTCCGTTCCCACTGCGCGTGTCCGCCTCTCCTTTTCTTTGTGTTTCGTTTCTTGTCTTCACCGTTGCCGTTCCCGGATGCCGTTTCGCGACTCCCCTCGTGTGCCGGCCTCCGCCCTGATCGCCAGCCCCTCAACTGCAGCCCAGCTCTCCCTGCCGGCTACCGGGCATTTATCCCCTTGCCTTCCTCCGCCGTCGTTCGCATTGGGTCTTTTGATCTAGCTTGCAAGCGGCAATGCGACATGCGTCTTCGTTCGTTGTTTCCGGCCGACACGTGTGCGCTGTGAGAGAGACGTTGCGAGCGTTGGGCCACCTCGTTCCTGTGACCTTTGTTTCTTTCTTTTCCTCTTTTTACTCTACCGCGGTCGCGGCGCATTTCGCGGGCATCGTTCGCAGCACACGCAAACAGCACTACGGCGCGAGCGCGCCGCGTCGACCCACCCATGGTGGCGCTCGGCGTTTCGACGGCCCATCCGTCGCAGCATCGTCTACGATCCTGGCCGTCGCGGTGTGCATACAACTTCCCTATGGCGCGTCGCACTGCGGACCTCTTGCGCGTTGCGTGCAGTTTGCCTCGCGAAACGCAGTGGTACGACACAGCCCTTTTCATTTGTTTCTTCTTAGTCTTTCTTTCGGTCTTTCTTAGACTTCCTCTGGATCCACCTGCGACGTTTCGTTGCTGCTTTCCTATCCGTCCGCTCCGCTGTCCCCGCTCGTTCGCGCCTCGCGTGGCTGCGTGTCGTCTCTAGGCCGGCTTTGTGGCACCTCCCCGCGTCGTTGCTGTGCTGCGCGTCTTTGGGGTCGTGGAAATCTTCGCTCGTTGGCGTCTGCTCTCCTAACCAAGAGTCGCAAAGCGCAGCCTAGCCCTTTTTCCAAATGCATGGATCCAGTTCCAAATGCATCCCCAAATGCGTCGGCTCGTCCGTCCAGCCCGATCGCCCGTTCTCCCCCTCGTCCCTCCCACCTGGGCGGCTTGGCGCATTTTCAACGTCCTCTCCACCTCGCCGTTGTCCTCACCGCGGCACTCTTGTTGGCCCAGATTCGCGCTCTTGCTCCCACCTGCGGTCGGCGCTGTCGTCCCGCTGGTACGAAGCAGGCTCGCTTCCACATTGTGATTCGAGCATGAGCGACTCTTCCCGTTTGATGTGCGTCCGTTCGACGCTTGACGTTCTCATGTTTTTGTTGTTGTTTTTTTTAATCATGACTCTCTCGCATTGACGCGTCTCGCCTTGCCACGCCGCTCGGGAACGCGAGACGTCGCCGACCGCGTCTCGGCTTCTTTCGACGCGTGGACGACTCGGCAGCCGCCGGCATCCTCGCTTGCCGCCCCTTCCGCGCTCCGGGCGTCTTGGTTCGCGCAGAGTTCGCCACGCCAGCTTTCTCTCGACGTCGATTGACCTGGCGCATCGAAGGTGTCCCACTGGCGCCGGTCGAACGGTCGGGGGCGATTCTCCGCGTTCTCGGATGGCTCTCTCCTCCCAAAAGGAGCCGTTTGCTCACCAAGATCCGCGACCGTGCTTTGCCCGCGGCTGTTACAGGCCTCTTGATCCACGCATCCCGCTCATCGTTCGCTCTCTCGACCATATGTTTTCTCTTGCGCTCGCTCTCTGCGTCCGTTTTTTCAACGAAGACTAGCCGTCGCTCCCGTTCGGCTCTCGGCAGGCGATCAGCCACGCTTGCGCTCATCCCGACCCTAGCCTTTGCTTCCCTGCCCTCCCTTTTCCCCTCCTCCTGTCGGAGAGTCGGTGCCGTCGCCGCGCCACAAATGCAAACGCACAAACGGCAACGAACGCATCGATGCCTCGCCCCAAACTCCAGCTGCGCAGACGCGGGAGGTGCGCCGGAAGCCGCTCGGGAGACACCAAAGCCACCGCAATTGCACCCCTCTTTCCTCTCACCCCCCACCCCCCCCCCAGCCCCCCGCACCTCGTCTCCCGCCCGCACCTCGTCTCCTCTCGTCTCTTCGCCTTCCCCCCCCTTCACGCGGGCACCCTCTCCGCGTCCGCATTTGGCCCGCCTTTACCCCCTGCCCTCCACGTCCCCCGCTCGCTCGCGCGTCCACCCTCTCGAGAACATCGCGGACCGAGATGCGGCGCGAGTTTCGGGCGTCCCGCGTGTTTCTTGACGCAACGCGGCGCGCATCGAAGCGCCTCGGCTCCCTCTCGTCGAATTTTCGGGACGCGGGTCTCGCGCGCGCGCCGGGCGGAGCCAAGGGACAGGGGAAGGAGACCTTGCGGCGCAAGGGCGCAGGCAGGCTGGACGTGGAGGCAAAGCGCGACGCAGGCGTCGGGTGGCGATCGGGAAGCATTCTGGATCTTCCAGCGATGTCGAATCGGCCCGGGCGCACCCCCGCCGCGAAATGCAAAGCGCCGCGCCGTGCGGGGTTTTGCGTTGGCAGTGAGAATTGTTCGGAACCACGTCAGGGCCTCGGGCAGTGCGCGCCGGGCGTTGTCGTCTTCGCGCTGTTCCACACACGCATTTCGAGCGATTCCGTTCGAAGGTCGTCGCGCGGCGAAACGATGGGCCGCCCTGCGTCTCCCCGCGGGCGCGCCGGGCGCGGCGCGGCCGGCGCGCCCGGCGCGCCGCGGCCGCCGGGCGCGACGGGCGATCTCGAGACGGTCTCGAGGTCGCTCCCGGGACTTTGCTCGCCGCCCCAGGCGCCTGCAAGTCGTCTTACGCGCGCGGCTTTGTCCATCACTATGCCGGAGGGCGCGGCCGAAGCGCCGGCGGTCCCGGGTCCCGCCGTCGACCTGGCCGGAACGCCAGGGCACGCAGCCTCTGCGCTCGCTCCGGGCGATCTCGAGCCTATCGAGGCCTCGGGCGCCGCGCATGGCGACGCGCGGGATGCCGATGGACAAGGTGGAGCTGGCCTGGACCATGGCGACGGCGACGAGAGCGACGACGAGGCGGTGCGCGACCTGCCCGCGGGGGTGCCGGGAGGGAGCGGGCTGGGCAAGGCAGCGGGGTGAGGCTGGAGACCGTGGACGCGGCATGAGCGAAGGAAGGGGCGGGGGCAGGGTGGCGAGAGGGGGGATCGCCGAGAGGAGAACGGGGAGGTCCAGGATGGAAGGGGGGTGGGGAGGGGGGGAGAGGGGGGGGAGAGAGAGTGAGTGGGGTCTTGGGAGGCGGACGCGGCACGGCGCAGGGAGATGGGGGAGGGGAGTGCAAAGGAGGGGGGTGATGTCGTGGGGGCGGCGGGCCAGAATTGATGGACGCAGGTGTGCATCGGCTGGGCTCTCGCTTCCTGCCGGTCTCCCATCGACCCTCGATTTGTGCTTGTCTGTGCCCCAGCATGTTCGACGCATCGGCGCGACCGCGAGGCGTTTCCGTTTTCGATTTGCGACACGTCGTCCCTTGCCGCCGCGCGGGGAACGTCTGCGGTTCGCTACTGGGGCGGCAAGGGACGCGTGGGGGGGTGGGGGAAGCGGGCGGAGAGGGGAAGGGGGGGGGGAGCGCCGGAGGCGGCACGGAGGGGACGAGGCAGCCGGGTTGCGCGGGCACCGGAGCGGCACGCGCCCTAAACGCGGCTGTCGCGCTGTCAGCTCGCCTTGCCGTGGTCGCGGCTCCGGGCCGTGGAACTGCCCGCCCGGCGGATCCGGCCGGAGCGTCGGGAGTGATCGGCGGATGCGAGGCGGTTCGGAACAGTCATATCGCTTCGCTGCCTTATCGATGACTATCGATGCGGCTCGGGAGTGGATGAAGGCCGTGGGCGACGGCGAGGTGTGCGCGGGTGGGGCATGAGTGGCCCAAGGGTGGTGGTGCGCGGAGGCGCGGGGGGTGAGGGACTGCTCGCGGCGAGGCCGCGACCGGAGAGTGGTCCTCTCCCGCGCAGCCTGACGCGTCACTTCCCCGGCCGCGCGGTGCGGGGAGGGCGGGCCCCGGCGTCGTACGGGCGAGGTTCGCGGGCGGGCGGATCTGGGTCAGGCCCGGGTCTCGTGGGGTTTTCCTCGACCGCGGAGGGACGGGACGGGATGGCGAGCGGAGGCGTGGCCGCGATCGCGAGTGAGACGTGGCGGCCGCCCCGGAAGGCGGCTCTCGGCGGCGTTCGGCCCATGACCGGCCGCTTTCCCGCGGCGAGGTGATCCTCGGAGGGTCCGACCGCGGCCCCCAAGGCGCGAGGGGGTGCGGATCCCCAGCTGATCTGGGCCGCACGGGGGGTCGGGAGGGGGCGAGCGTTTGCGGCCGTTCGGCTGCGCACGGGATCTTCTTGCGCGCGGCGCGCTAGGCGAGGTTCGCGGGCGGCTGCTCGACGAGTGACCGTCGCCACCGACCGTGGGCGGCGGTAAGGGTATCGGAGAGCCGAGCGGAAGAGCGACAGGGCAAGTTGTTGCTGCGCAGGGGCGGGGTGGGGGAGATGCGGGAGGGAGGGCGACGCGGGGGCGGGATGAAGGGGAGATGATGGGGAGCGCGCCGCTAGGCGGGGTGAAGGTAGGGGGAGCGGGGCTCTGGACACCGAGGCACCGGATGAGGTTGGTTTTGGGCGGGGCGAGAAGGAGACACAAACGCGGAATGACAGTACGTCTTGCCGTGCGTGTGCCGTCTTCGCTACGTGGCTCTTCGCTTGTTTGGTGCTTCGTTTGCTAGGTAGGAGGTATTTGGCGGTTCACCCGTTCAGTTGCCCACTCCCTTGTCCATCCTCCTTTGCTCATCCTTTCTTGCTCGTCCGGTGGCCTTGCTCGTTGGTTTGTTCTTTGCACGTTCTCTTCTCTCTCCCGTTCCTGTCTCTGGTGCGGTGTCCCTTGTGCTCATCGTTTCCTTGCCCTTTCCCCCCCCCTCCTTTGTAGGATCTGGCGAGCAAGCGTCAGCGCGAGTCGTGCGGCGACACGCCGATTCCGACGCGCAAGCGCCCTTCGAACGGCGCGCTGAGCTCGGCGTCTTCCACGGGCCCCGAGGCGGTCGCCGAGGTCACTGCTGCCGTCCGCGGTCGCGCAGGCTTGGCGGCCGAGGGTCGAGGGGTCGGATCGCGCGACGACGATCCCACCGGGGCGGCCAAGGCGCTCGCCGACGCGTTCGACGAGACGTCGATCGCCGGGGCGGCCAAGGCGCTCGCCGACGCGTTCGACGAGACGTCGATCGCCGAGCCGGTTTTTGCGCCGAAAAGGGCGGACGACGGTGACGTCGGGCGCGAGGGGCCGCGGGTTCGCCGGGGCGCCGAGGCAGCCGGCGCCTCGGGAGCCTCGGGGGCGCCGAGCAAGGGCGCCGCCGAGCCGCTGGCCCGCAGCGCTCCCTCGTTCGCGTCCATGCTCTCTCCAGAAGCCGTAGGATGCGCCGCGCAAGACGCAGACGGAGTCGCACAGCCAGCGGCCGGCGCGGCCGTCGCGGCGGCGGGCGCGGCGAACGCCCCCGACGCGATCGTCGCTCCGGCCCCCTCTGGACCCGCGGCCGCTCCCCCGGCCCCGCTCCCGCCCTCCTCCTCTTCCGTCTCCCCGTGCGCGGTTCCTGGCTCTCCCGCTCCTTCGCACGCTCCTTCTGCTCCTTCGGTTCCGTCCCCCCGGTCGCGCGCTCCTCCCTCTGCGCCTCCTGCCGCGGGGCCGTCGCCGATGACGGCGGCGGCCTCGCTCGGCGCGCGGGTCTTTTCCAACCCGGCCTTTTCGCCCGCGGCGGTCCGCGTCGGCCGAGGAGACGGCGACGTTGCCGCGCGCGCGCCCTCTTCTGAGCCCTCGCCGGCCAAGGACGGCTTTGGGCTCTCGGCCAGGCAGGTCGCCGACGCCCTCCGGGCCAGTCGGGAGGGCCCGGCCGCGCGAGCCCCCGCCGGTGGCGACCTCGCGACGCTCGCGGCCGAGGGCGCTCGGCCGGAGACGGCCAACGACGCCATCGTGGCGCTCTCGGCGCGCAAGGCCGCCGCCCTGGCCTCGCTCGGCACCTCTGCCGCACGAGCCCCCGGAACCGGCCGAGGTCTCCCCGGCGATGCCGGCGACGTCAACGGGACCGCCAACGGGACCGCCAACGGGTCTGTCGTCGACGCCAGCTCGGCGCTGGCGACGCTGCGAGAAGGATCGCCCGCCTCGGCGCTGGCGACGCTGCGAGAGGGATCGCCCGCCTCGCCGCAGGACGCCTCCTCGCCCGCCGTCGGCCGGGGCCCGCCCACC
>PEIA01000891.1:0-19451 GCA_003613005.1 Prototheca ciferrii
CCCAGGCCCCGCCGACCGGGCTGCCGTCGGCCCCGACGGCCTCGGCGGCCTGCTGCGTCTCGCGCAGCACGCCCTCGAGGATGCGCGCGCCTCCGCCTTGCCAGAACGAGTAGCACGCGTCCGCGAGCTTGGAGGTGCGGCCGGCAAAACCGCCCTCGAGCGGCAGCTGCAGGCGCGCGACCCACTCGAGCGTCGCCTCGGCCCCGGTCCGCCCGCCGAGCAGCGCCAGGGCGCGGCAGGCCGACGCCGCGCGGAGCGAAGCCGCAACCTCGCGCCACTCGGACAACGACGAAAAGTGCGACGTCTGGGGATGGGGAACGCGTGGGGAGGGGAGGGGAGAGGACGGAGCGGCCCCGGAGGAGGCTCCGGCCCCGCCGCCTCCGCTGCCTCGGCCGTCACCACCCCCCCGGACTTCGTCCTCTCCGCCGCCCCGTCCGCCCGCGGTCCCGGCCCAGGCCGGGGCGCCCCGGCCCGCGGCGAGCGCGGCCGCTGCGATGGCGCAGTAGGCGTTCCCTCCGTGCGCCTCGTTGCCCGGCTCGCCTCCGTATCCTCCCTCGTGCGTTCTGCAGGCTCGGAGATGTGTCGCGAGTCCCGCGCGGCGCGCGAGCGCGCGGCAATCGAGGCGCGCGAGACGCGCGGCGGCCAGCGCGACGTAGGCGCCGCGGACGTCGACCTCGCCCTCGCGGCAGAGGTGGAAGCCTCCTCCGAGGGCCGGGTCGCGCGCCGAGGCCAGCAGGAAGCGCGCAAGCGCGCGACGATCGACGCTCTGCACGGCGCCGAGCTCGGTCAGAGCCGCGAGGGACGCGTACGTCGTGGCGAGGTGCGCAGGCGCGCCAGGCGCGCAGCCAAAGCCGCCCTCGGGTGCCTGGCACGCCAGCAGCAGCGCGATCGCGCTCTCCCGGCCGGGCTTGGCGGGAACCGGAGCGCCCAACAAGGCAAGCGAGTGCACACACCAGTACACGATCCACGGACGACTCGCCAATAGAGAAGAAAACGCTGCGGCAGGCAAAAGGGAGAGAGAGAGAGAGAGAGGCGGGGTGAGGGGGGGAGGCGAAAGTGAGAGGAGGGCACGGGGCACGTGCCCGCGAGTCTGCAAAGGAGATCGGGCTCGAAAAGGGGAACAGAGAACGTTAGTCGTCCGAGCGAATGCCGAGAAAACGTGGCCAAGCACCAACGAGTCCGCACGACAACTCGCACGCTTTCAGATGCGCGTCAAAACAAAGGCCACAAGGCCTCCAGAGAGATGGAGCGCCGAGGCACCAGAGCCCACGCCCATTCCCTCAGGCGGCCCAGGGGCTGCTAGAACAGCGTCCGCGATCCAGCGCATGCGACGATGAGTCATCTTCCATCAGGAGAACGCCCACTCACCGCCATCTGTGGCGCCGCTCCCACGGTTCCCCTCCTCCTCCTCGCGACCCGCATCGTACCTGCTCCGAGAACGCCGAGCCCGCGGCCGACAAAGCGCGCGTGGCGGTGCCTTCGGAGGTGCAGCGAAGAGAGGTTGCCCTCCTCGAGCTCCTCGGCAAGGCGTTCGTAGCGCTCCGCAATGACTTCTTCAAGCTCTTCCTGCGCGCGAGACGTCACCGTCTCGAGGCCGTCGTCCAGCATGACGATCCGCCGGACGCCCCGAGCGGGCGCGCAGCGCGGCGGCAGGCCTGCCCCAGGCGAAAGGCACAAACACCCGGGCTCGGGCGTGACCCGGGACGCGACGGGGACCGCGGCACCCGCGGTTCGGCGCTCGGGGGCGGGCGAACGGCGCCCCGCGATCCGACGCGCGCTCGACCTGAAGCCTCGCGAGAACAGGCGCCGCAGGATCGCCCCGCGAGCGACACAGGCGCGCTCCGCACGCCTCGGACGAGAGTGGCGCGGCCGAGCGTCCCGCCGCGCGCCAGATCGAGAGGGAGGTGTGGCCGAAGGGGAGAGGGGGTGGCGGGGGAACGAAGCGGAGCAGGACACGAAGCGTGGGCGGCAAGTCCCCCGGGGCGGGAGCACGGAGGACGGAACTCGGGGCGCGTCTCGCGTCGTGGGCGCGGAACGATCGCGTCACCGCTCGTGCAGGGATCGCGACGCGCATTCGGTTTCGATCGGAACGCCTTCGGCCGCTGCGACTCGGTGCGTTTCGCTCGAACGCGCCGGGGGAATTTCGAGTCGTTCCGAAGGGACGTCCGCAAACCGCCGAGAGAAAATACGCCGGACATTCGAGCGGTTGGTGCGGTTTGCGCATTGCTTTGTCGCGGGCGAGCGTTGTCGGATCGGCTCGCGCGGTTGATGTTTTGGTCCTCCCGGTCGTCGAGCGCGCGCGCGCGCCCTGGGGCGGGGGGCGTGGGGAGGCGGTCTCTCCGCTTCCCTGGTCCCTCCAGCGCTGCATGGCGCCTCCCCGCCCGCCGCTGCTGCTGGCGCGCGCGCGGCGCCTCGCGCCTCGCGGCGGGGCAGTGGTCTCTGGGACGGGTTGTGTTGACGTGCTCGTCGGCTTTGGTGGGCTGTGGCCGCATCTCTCCACATGCCTTGGTACAGCCACCGCAGGCGATGGAGCGGCAACGGCGCGGCTCGTGAGCCGCCGCAGCGCGGTCCTGCTTCGCCGCGCTCTCCGCGCGTTCGGCTCCCTCCGCCCTTGGCGCCTGGCGTGGGCGAGTTGCGGCCCGTGGATGCGGATGGCACGGCGATTCCGTATCGCCGTCGTTTCAAGGTTCCTTTGGGTGGTTCGTTGGAGCCCGTAGACCGGGTCGCCGAGCGCGCGCAGGAGGACCTCGAGCGTCTTAAGCGCGAGGCGCGCCTCGACCAGGGGACCCGGGGCGCCGAGGAGGCGGCGGAGGCCGAGCTCGAGGCTTTGGCGACTCCTGGCGGCGCTCGTGACTCTGCCCTGGCCGGCTCTCCCGGCAGCGCGCGCCCGTTCGAGTCGCCTTTTCCCCTGCGTCCCGGTCGGCTCTTCGCGACGCCGCGCGGCGAAGAGGGCGGCGCCGATGGAACCTCGGGGGCTGCCGACGAGGGGGCCGGGGGGGCCGAGGAGGACGACATCATCATCTTCGACGACGCGCTTCCGCTCGTCGACGGCGCCGACGAGCACGACTCTGCCGGCACGCACCTCGTATTCGACGACGACGACGACGACGAAGGGGAGAAGGAGGAGGAGGAGGAGGAGGAGGAGGAGGAGGAGGAGGAGAATGGCACGAATGGCGACCGAGTAGGAGGAGGAGGAGCGGGAGGAGATGCCCAGGGTGTCGAGGCGCAGGGAGAGGCGGAGGAGGGTGGGCGAGGACAGGGCACGGGGAGAGTTGGCGAGGTTTGGGAGGGCGATGCTGCGACCTCGAGGGGCGGCGGCGGCACTGGAGAGACGGTGGCGTTGTCGACTGGAGCGGGGACTGCCCCGGCGAGCGGCGGTTTGGCGGATCCGGCGGCTCCCCCCCCCACGTCGGCGCAGCGTCTTCGCCGAGACGGGGCGGCCGACGAAGGCGAGGTTCCGGTCGTCTCTGCTTCGTTGTCTTCTCCTCGTTTGCCTTTTCCTCCTGCTCTTCCTGCTCCTTGCTCGCTCCCTCCCCCCCTTCGTCCTGTGCTTCCTGGTGGGCTTCGTTCGATGGTGCCTTGGCAGTCGGAGCTTGCTGGCATTCGCTCTCCCCTGCTTCGTCTGCACACGGACCTGTTGGAATTGAGTCGTTTGATGTCTCCCACGCCTTTGGAGCGCGAGGAGCGCAAGCGTGCGATCGCTCGCGTGAGCTTCATGGCTCGCACGCTGTTTCCGCGCTCGCAGCTGCACGTCTTTGGCTCTGCGGCGGCGGGTTTGGAGCTGCCTGGCGGCGACGTGGATTGCGTGCTGTGCAACACTGGGCACGCGCACTCGCGCGTGCGCGCTCTGGACATGATCGCTTCGGCGGTTTCGCGCGCCGGCGTGTCGCGCGGCGGCTGCGAGGTGGTGCGCCATGCGCGGGTGCCCATCATCAAGTTTCGCGAGGCCGCCTCGCGGTTGCCCTTTGACCTCTCGATCGGCGCGGACGTGCCGGTGCACCGGCGGGACGAGTCGCAGCCTCCGTCCGGAAAGCGCGGCCGGGACTGGGAGGCGAGGGCGGACGAGGCCGCCGAGCTCGAGGGCGGCGTGCTCGCGGCCCGCACGGCTCGGCAGCTGCTGCGCGAGCTGCCGCCGCTCCGACCGCTCGTGGTCTTCCTCAAAGTCTTCCTGCTGCAGCGGGGCTGGAACAACGTGCGCTACGGCGGCATCGGGGGGCACTCGCTCCTCCTCTTCGTCGCCGCCTTTCTGCGCCAGCACCCCTCCATCCGACGCGCCGAGGACCGTTGGGGCGTCTGCCCGGAGCTCGGACGGGGACGAGCGCCCGAAGACGACGCGGAGCGAGCCAGGAAACGCGAGGCGGGGGAGCCGGAGCCGGAACGAACGCCGAACGGGGGGGAGACGAGACGGGCCGGCGGAAGCGCCGCACCCCACGACGGGGGCGCGGGCCGCGAGGCCCGGCGCGCTTCCGCCGCGGACGCCCCCTCGTGCTCCCGGCCTCCGTCGTCGGCCTTCACCGAGACGCCGACGGAGGCGACGCGCATCTTGACCGCCGAGGAACGCAACGTCCTCAACGCCATTCGCAACCGCATCCAGGCCGCCAGGGGCCCCGAGAGCGCAGCAGACGCGACGCCAGCGCCCGGGGCGGCCGGCCGCTCCGCCCCGCGCGTCCCGGCACCCGTGCGTCCGCTCGCCAAGGAGCGGTGGCCGTGGTGGGGGCAGTTCCGCACCGCGGCCGCCGGCCAGGCGTGCGCGCTGAGGCCCCCGATGCGTCGGCTGCCACCACCGCCCTTCATGCCCCCCCCGGCGCCGCCGCCCCCGCGTTCGGTGCCTCGCGCGCTCGAGTGGAACCTGGGTCTGCTGCTGGTCGACTTTATCAACTTTGCGTCGCTTCGGCTAGCGTGCTGGGACGTGGCCGTCTCGGGCGCGGACGCGGTCGGCGGCTCGGCGGGCGCGTGGTCTGAGCACCACCGCGCGGTGCTGGGCGGCGCGTGCTTCAAGCCGCGCCGAGCCGACGGGTACGTGCGCCGACAGCGCAGCGCCATCAGCGTGCAAGACCCGCACGTCCCGGAGAACGACGTGGCGGGAGGGTCGTACGCGTCCGCGGCAGCCCTCGAAGGCCTGCGCCAGGCCGCCGAGGCCCTCCTCGCGCCCTCGAGAGTCGGAGAGTCCCTCCTCGTCCGCGTCCTCTGCCTCGAACCGGCCATCGCCACCAGACCCACCAGGGAAGCCTGGGAACGGTGGAACGGAAAACAAGGCTTCGAAAACGACCCCCAGTACACCCAAGACGCACAAAACGCAACCAACAACGCACGCAAACCCGAAAGGGCCAAGGCTACAAAGGTGACCAAAGCAGCGACGACGACGATGACGACGACGACGACGACGACGACGACGACGACGACGACCGCTCAAGGCTCCTCCAAGGGCGCCTCGATGGGCGCCTCGGCCAAGACGCTGGTCGGTGACGGCGCGACGATCGAGCTCCACGACGACGACGACGACGACGACGAGGAAGAGGAACGGTTCGTCCCCGAGGCGGACCGTCGGATCGCGCGCCGCGTCCGCAGCGCGGCAGAAGACTTGAGCTCCAAGCCCCCGGAAGAAGAGTACGAAGGCGACCTCTACGTGCACGACAGCGACGACGACCACGACGGCGCCATCGACCTGGTGTCCTCCTCCTCCTCTTCCTCCGCCTCCTCGGAGAGCGAGCGGGACGACGAAGCCATGCTCGAGGCGCCGCCGCGCAAGCGCAGGCGCATGGGAACGCCCGCGGCCCGGGGGCGCCCTGGCAGAGGCACCACGCCGCAGCCTGCAGGCCGGGCGGGCCGAGGGACGCCGCAGTCTGCAGGCCGGACGGGCCGAGGGACGCCGCAGTCTGCAGGCCGGACGGGCCGAGGGACGCCGCAGTCTGCAGGCCGGACGCCCAAGCGAGCGGCGTCTAGGGCCGCCGAGGCCGCCCCAAAACGGACCAAATCCAATGTGGCCTCCGCGACGCCGAGCAAAACAAAACCCGACGCCTCTGCCGCAAAGACGACTCCAAAGAGCGCTGCCAAAACGACTCGAGCCGGAAAGACGACTCCAAACGGCACCGCCAAGACGGCTCGGGACGCGAAAACTCCCACGAAAAGCGCCGCGAAAGCGCCTCGGGCCGCAAAGACTCCTTCGAAAAGCCCCCAGGCCGAGACCAAGGCCGCTTCCTCTGCCGCCTCGGGGCGAGGCTTTGCGGGCAAGGCGCACCTCGAGCACCTGCAGCACGGCGAGTTTGTCGCCGGCACCGTCGCGCGCCAGGACGGCCAGGCGGGCGCCAAGGCGAAAGCCCAAGACGCTAAGAAAAGGGGAGGCAGGGGAGGCGCACAGAGCCCCGCCCGCGGAAGGGGCGGCAGAGGCGCCAAGGCATCCCCCGCCCGAGGAGGCGGCCGGGGGTCGCCCTCGCCCGCGCGGGGATCGCCATCACCCGGCCGAGGCCGTGGCCGAGGCCGCAGTTGGGGCTTTAGCCGCCTCAAATCTTAACCATGCCCACCACAACACCATTCCCGTCTTTCGTTTCGCCCATTGCATCTCTGACTTTTTTCCCCTCGCCCCGCATGCCGCGCCCCTCTGGTTTTTTCAGCCCCCTCTTGCAACTCATCCACCGCCCAGAGTTTCGGAAGGAGGGAGAGGAACGAGAGGGGGGAGAAGGGCCAAGACGCCGCGGAACCGAACTGCGTCCCCCCCCCTCCCCGCTTCCTCCGCGGCCACCGCGCCTCAGCCGCCCGGCTCCGCAGAACGCGCTTCTGGCACGCGAACGCAGCTTGCGGCGTGCGCATCGCACGAATTCGGTTTCCGTCCCGAATCAAACGCCAAACGCTCCGCCGCCTGCGCCCCGTGCGACGCCCACCGAATTGACCCCCGCGTCGCCGACCGGCGCGATCCGCCCGCCGCATCCGCGGCGGACACGCATTCCGTCCGCGCCCCCCCTCCGCGCCCCTTCCGCGACCCCAAGCCCGAGGGTCGCGCTCCCGCCGCGTCGCCGCGACCCTCGGGGTCTGCACCGTCGCGAGCGGTCGCGTCGCAAAGCGCGTTTCAAACTGCGCCACATGACAAGGTCGGTCTTGGCGAACGCCGTTCCGACTCTCCAGCTCGTCGCTCGTCCGCACGAAGACCGCGTTCGCGGTGTTCCGACTCCGCCAGCGGACGCCCGCCCGCGCGCGCGCGCCTGCGCGCGCGAGCGACGCAAGCGGCCATGCCCGGCTTGCGACGCGACCCGGCGACCGTGCATGCGTCTGCACCTCCGTTGGAGCAGAACCAATGGGGCTGGGGCGCCATGCCGGCAACCCCATCGAACGCGCCGAGCTCCGGCCCCCCAGCGTCGTGGGGTCAGGCACCTCCGGCGGTCGCCGGCCGCACCGGGCGCGCCCCAGACCCCTGGCGCATCCCGACGCAAAACCCCAATCCGCCGCTGCCCTACGCCCAGTCCAAGCGCATGGTCATCCTCATCGCGGTGGCTATCGTCGCGACCTTTGTGGCCGCGGCCGCGATCGTCTTCGCCGTGCTGATCGTGCTTGGCGTGATCAACATCCACGGCAGCTCTGGCGGCTCGAGCGGCTCGGACGGCTCGACGAACACGCCCAGCGAGTGGAACGGCGTGACGTACGTCGAGGCCGGCTACTTTCCTCCCGACTTTTACGGCGAGCTGCACCCGTACGTCTACCAGGGAACGCTCGGCAGGCGCAGGCTTCTGGACGCGGACGTCTACGGTAGCGACGCGGGCGACGACTGGCCCGCGACCCGCGACGCCGAATCCGCGGCCGAGGCAGACGGCGCTTTGACGGCGTTTGCGCGGTTTGCAGCGACGTTTCGCGTTCCTTCTACAACCGTTTCCACATCATCAGCGTCAGTTGACGCCTCCGATCCTGTCGCGGCCGCCGCGCTGCGAGCGTCCGGGTCGGAACGCGGATCCGCTTCGCGCCGTCGCGCGGCTGAGACGGGATCCGGGACGCGGGCCGGAACGGCGGCGACGACGTGGGATGTGGACGTGGTGGTGGTCGGCGCCGGTGCCGCCGGTTTGGCTGCAGCATACGCGCTGCAGAACGAGGGGTTTCGCGTGACGGTTTTGGAGGCGCGCGGGCGCGTGGGCGGGCGGGCGTGGAGCATCCCAGACCCCGACTGGAGCTCGGCATCGTGCGGTTCGTCGCAGATGGTCAAGAGCCTCTGTCCATCGACATATCCCATTCGAGCCAACTTGGGAGCGCTTCTGGCGCATCATGGTGCACTGCAAGAGCTCGACGACTGGCTGAAGCTCGCCAAGGTCCGGCGCGGGCGCGTGGACGACGGCACCGCTGGGGCCGCCAGCCAGGTGGGCGACTCTGACCTGCTGGACACGCTCGTGGGCGGCATCGAGTATTACGAAAACCTCGCTCGGACCGTCGCTATGGATCAAGCGGGGATTGAGCACGACCTGTTCGAAAAGGGAGGCACGAGCATCGGCGTCGTTGAAGCCGAGGGTCAGAGCAAAACGAACGCGGAGGTGGAAGCGGCATCCATTGGCGCGTCCGCGACCTCTTCTTCCCCGACGGCAGAGCCCGGGTCTCCGTTGCTCTCTTCCTCTCCGACGCCCCCGACCCAGGCCTCGACCGCTTCTTCGCTTTCCGACCTCGTCGACGCGCTTTCTTCGGCGCTCTCCGCTTCCCTGGGCGCCGCGATCGAGTCGGAAGCGCTGGCCTCGACGGGCCCTTCCGACGACTGCACCGCTCTTCCCTCTTCTTCTTCTTCTTCTTCTTCTTCTTCTTCTTCTTCTTCTCCTTCTCCTTCTTCTCCTTCTCCTTCCTCCTCTTCGGTGACGAACGCGACGCTTTCGTCTGCCTCTTTTTCGTTTGCGCTGAAGCAGGTCTTGTCGGTGGCCGACGTGTCGACGTCGTCGGCGGCAGCGCTCCTGGCGTGCGACCGCGTCTCGCGCATGACGCAGCACGCAGCCGGCGCCGGTCCTCCGCAGGCGTCGCTAGCGTTTGGGCGCGTCGGCGCATTCGAAGGGGCGGCGCAGGCCATGCTCAGCGGGATGGACGAAATGTTGATGAACGCCGTCGTCGTCAACCTCAACGACGTGCGTCTGAACGCCTCGGTGTTTCGCGTCGCGCACACCGACAGCGGGGTGTCGGTCGAGTACGCGCTCGGAAGCTGGGATTATCCCGGCGCTCCCTCGGCCGCTGCCTCAGCCTCTCCGGTCACTATCACGGCCCAGTACGCCATCGTGGCCGTTCCGGTGGGCGTGCTGGCGGCCCAGGATGCGCCCATCACCTTTTCCCCGCCCCTACCAACGAGCATGGCCCTGGCCTTGGCCAACCTGACCACTGTCGCGGAGAATCACGTGATGCTTTGGTACGATGAGGTGTGGTGGACGCAGGAGAACGACTGGATTCTGCCCATCGCCACCGACGCCTGCGTCGCAGCGCTCGGGAACGAGGACGAGGGCGCCAGCGCCAGCGGCGTCGCGGCGAGCACGTACCAAGGCGCGGCGGCGAGCGCGCGAGCGGCGGCCTCGAGCGTGAGTGAGGATACGGTCGCCGCCGTGCACCGCGCTTCTGTGGATGCGACGGTCGAGGCGGGCAGCGAGAAGGTCACGCTGATCCAGTCTGCGACGACCTCGCCCGGGTCGTCGGTCAGCGAGGTTAATTCACCTGCAGCCACTCCAGCCGAAGATGCGTTCTCGCCCGTGGCGGCCCCGTACGAATCGTCCACCGATGCGACGTCCTCGTACGTGTCGTCATCGTCGAACTCGTGGTATCCGGACGGCCTCATCGCCGCGGATTTCATGGATCCGCCGTCGAGCTACGCCGAGCTGATCCAAGGTGCGCCATCGCCGCTGTCCGAGTACGACAACCCGTACGGCATGGACCCCGTTCTCTTCAAGGCCGTTTTGGAGAGCGATTTGGTCGGCCCTCGCGCTCCAGCTCCGCTCGAGTCCGCCCTGGTTCCGGTGGCCGAGCCGAGCGCTGAAGAAGTGTTCGAGGAAGCGGAAGGGGCGGACGACAAAGTCGTTCGGGACGCAAACCCGGCGACGCCCCTCTCCGCTCCGACGCCCGTGGCTGCGCGTCACCGCACCCTCCTCGAGACTCTTTCCGCTTCGGACGACGACGGGTCGGAGGCGGAGGTCGCGGGATCGGCAGATTCTCAGGACGACATTCGCGCCTCGGTCGCCTCGGCTCCTTCGCCGACGCCTTCGTCGCCGTCCTCGACGCCGCTCGCGGGCACGACGGTCTCCTTTTTGGATCTGTCACGCTTCACCGGCAAGCCGATGCTTCTCGCACGCATCGCGGGCATCGGCGCCGAGGCCGCCGAGGCGCTCGACGACGAGCCGCTCGCCGCAGCGCTCGGGCGACTGCTGCAGACGTGGCAGGAGGGGACCGGGACCGCCCCGACGCCCCGCGCGGTGCGGTCGTCGCGGTGGGCCTCCGACCCGCTCTCGCGCGGCGCGCACAGCGTGGTCAAGCCCGGGGGGACGCCCGCGGCTCGTTCCACGCTCGCGCAGCCCGCGAGCGGCGCGCTCGCCTTTGCCGGCGAGGCGCTCTCTTCGAGCCTCCCCGGCTCGATCGAGGGCGCCATTGCGAGCGGTCTCGCAGCAGCGCGGTTTGTGTTCAATGCCAGAAACGTTACGGAGCGAAAGGCGTGCTGCCAGACGTGCCTCGGCGAGTCCACCTGCTTGCGGTAGGAGGAGACCGGGGCAGCAGAAGAGGACTGGGGCCGTCGCGTGAAACGCTGCGTCGGGGCGTCAAGTCGCTGCCTTTTTCCGGCGATCCAATCTCTATAGAGTGAGGTAGAACGAAGGTCTTTACGCGGCCTTTCAAACGTGGATGGATCGCTTGTCGTTCTTTGCTTTCGTTTCCTTTTCCCTTTGCTTGCATGCTCGCACTTTGTTCCTCTTTGTCTCTTCGTCTCTGTACCTTGATTCTCTGCATGTTTGGCGTTGTTTTTTTCCAGCAATGCGGAGCGACCCTCGCTTCCGCTCCCGCCGTCGGCTCTCTTTGCTTCGCCTGCTTGATATGTACCTCTGGGCAGCTCGTTTCCACTCCCACGCCTGCCGCATGGCTGCACGGCAGGTTGCCCGAACGCACGAGCGTAGAAAAGCAGCAACAAACGTGCGACAAAGATCGGGCGAGCGAGACGGCAAAGAAGAGGAAGAAGAAGACAAAGGGTGGAGGGTGAGGATGTGGTGCGCCAGATCCTACCAACGACGCTGCAGGTGGGGGCGTTCGCAAAGTGGGTCGTCAGGGAATGGTTTCGGCGAGACGCCGACGAGCGCAGCATGCGTGCGCGTGCGCATGCCGCCGAATCGAGCAGCGCGGGCTCCCAAGGCGCACTCTGTGCGGCAGAGCACAGCAGAGCACGCTGCATCCGCATGAGGCTGAGGAAGCGGTCGCGGAAGAAGTTTGGTTTGCGGCCAGCAGTTTGCAGCCTGCGGTTTGCAGCAGCGGCACTGTCCGTTTCTGTTGCGCCGCCTTGCTTCCTCTCTCCAACAACGTTGCCAACGCCCAACCAACGCCTCCCACCGCTCTTTCTCACTCTCTTTTCCCATCTCCCCCCCCCCCCCCCCCCCCTCTTTCTCCCTTGCACTCTTGCTACGTTGTGCGTCCTTTGTTGCATTGTTTGGCGCGTTTTGGTGTGCGCCGTTCTGTGGCGCTCGCTTGCCTTCTCGCTCCGTGCCCCCCCCTCGCCCCCCTCTCCACCCCGCCCCTCGTCGGTTGTGCGTTCACTGGCGCTCGGCGATGGCCTTTGCGACCTGTTCCTCGAGCTTGTCTTGGTCCTTGGCAAAGTTGACGATGCCTTCCGCGAGCTTCTCGACGGCCATGGCGTCTTCGTTGTGAAGCTTCTGGAAGAGCTCAAAGCCCGTGGCGTTGAGGTCGACCTTGGGCTGTTCCTCTCCCGGCATGCCCGGCCAGAGGGCATAGGGCAGGGGCTCGGTGGACTCTTCGAGCTCTCCCAGGAGGTTTGGGGCGATGGTGATGTTGTCGCATCCTGCGAGTTCGCGGATTTCTCCGGCGTTGCGGAAGGAGGCTGCCATGACGATGGTGTCGTAGCCGTGCTGCTTGTAGTAGCTGTAGATGCGCTTGACGGAGAGGACGCCCGGGTCCTCGTGCGCCGGGTACGAGTCGCGGCCCGTGGACTTTTTGTACCAGTCGAGGATGCGTCCGACAAAGGGCGAGATGAGGGCTGCTCCTGCGTCGGCGCAGGCAGCGGCTTGGGCGAAGCTGAAGATGAGGGTCATGTTGGTGTCGATGCCTCGCTTCTGGAGCTCTTCGCAGGCGCGGATGCCCTCCCAGGTCGAGGCCAGCTTGATGTAGAGGCGGTCGGTGGAGATGCCCTTTTGGTCGTAGAGGTCGACGATGCGCAGCGCCTTTTCGACGCTGGCCTTGGTGTCGTACGACAGGTGCGCGTCGACTTCGGTCGAGACGCGGCCGGGGACCAGCTTGACGATCTCGGCGCCGATGTTGACCGCGAGGCGGTCCGCCACAAACGCCTGCGGGCGAGCGCCCTTGGTGGCCTCCTTCTCGTCGGCGATCGCAGCGTCCAGGTACTCGCGGTACGCAGGAAGCTGCATCGCCTTGTACACCAGAGAAGGGTTGGTCGTCGCGTCCACGGGACGGTACCGCTGGATCGCATCAATCTCACCAGTGTCCGCAACAACCTTGCTCATCTGCTTCAAAATCTCCAGCTGGTTCGAACCCTTGGGAACCGAAGGACGAGACTGCAACCATGGAGAGGGGAAAGGGAAGGGGAAGAGGTGGAACCCAAAGGACTCGCGGGGGAAAGAAAAGGGAAAAGGCGACAAAAGGCGAGGACAGGCGAAAAAAAACAGAGACGAAAAAAACAAAGGGGATGGGGGGAAAGGTGATTCCAACAGCGACAACGACGACAACAACAAAAGCGAAGGTCAACGAAGAGCGGTAAACGGAACAGGGATGGCGATCGACAACCAACCGACCGACCGACAGACAGACAGGCCCGAAGACAACGAGAGAGAGGCCAGCGAGGGAGCGTTCGTGAGGGGGCGGGGAGGAGTGAGAGCGATCGGGGATCGCGCCTGGCAGACAGCCTGGCGATCCAGGACAAACGTGAGGGCGCGCCGGACACGCGCGAGGCGCAATGCGCAACGCGCCCACGCACTCTCGCACCCGTCCCCTCCGCAACACCCCAAACGCCACGCGGCGATCCACTCGGAACCACATCGCGACGCGCTCCGTTCGCGCTGGGCGCTCGGCGCTCCTCTCCCCGCTGCGATCGTCCCAGGCCCCGCATCCGACCGATCCCGACACTCTGGATTCCGCCAAGGCACCCGCGGCGCGACACTGCGCCCCTATCGTCCCCTTGGTCGCGCAGCGATGCCGAAACCGATGTGCGAAACGGCTGGGCAGTCGTGCGGGAGACGAGGGCGGACGTCGGCGATTCTGCTCGGCGGCGCGGAAGCGGCGACCCGAGCGGGGTTTGCGCGCGGCGCGAGAAGATCGGGCGCAGAATCCCAGCCACAGACAACGCACCTTGCTGCCGGGGGCGGTCGGCGCGGCGCGAACCACCGACGAGCGACGGGCGGCAACGCGAGCCGGGGCGCCCATGGGGCGCGCGACGGTCGCGCCGGGGCGCTGGGCGCTGAGCGAACCAAGCATCGTGTCGGCGGAGCGAGCTACCGAAAAGACGAACGTGAGGAGACGAAATGCCAGCGTCGTGCGCGCGATCGGGCGGAGTCAGGGCTGCTTCGACCCGACGGGCAACGCGCACGTGCGGCACCGCCGCGGCGGGAACCCCTGCAACGAGCGCGCCTCGGGGCGGGGAACCGGCGGGGATCGGAAGAGACCCGACAGGGTGGAAGAGGGGGAGGGGGCGAGCGGGCGCGAGGGAAGGACAGGCGGAGCCGGGGGAAGGGGAAATCTGGTCTTCGCCCGGGGAGGAGCCGGACAGGGCAGCGAGGACCCGTGCGCCCCTGCGGGCGACGGGCGTGGAACCGGGGGGGGGGGGGCAACAAGGCTCCCGAAGCGAGACGCCGCTGAAACGCAGCCGAAGATACGACAAATTGGGATGCGGCCAGAAATCCGACACGGCGCACACATTGGTGGGCAAATCCGATCGGCAAAACCGCCGCGCGCGTGGTGCCCGCGGCGCCCCCGCGACGTCCCTGCCCCAGAGGCACGTGGGTCGCCGTCGCGGCGATGGGCTTGCCAGACGCGGCCCGCGTCGCGAATCGAGCACGCAGAAACACGCAGATCACAAAATCGATACGTTTTGCCACTCTCTTGCGGGTTGCGCAACGTCCTTTGGGCGATCTGAGCCGCGCGGTGGGCGGAGCGCGCCTCGACGCGGCTCCTGGGCGACGCCTCGCCCGCTCGCCGATCGCAGCGCGAGATCGCCAGGCGAGCGGCGTTGCGAGCATCCCCCGGCGTGCATACTGCGAATTTTTTGTTCTGTGTTTCGAGGGTTTCGATTCAGGTCGGAAAACAATCGCCGTAGCGGTTGGGGACAGAAGCGGCGCGCTGCGCGCGCCGCTTCTGTCCCGCCGCACGCGCGGCTGCGCCGCGCGCGCGGCGGACCCACCACCCCCCTGGCCCGAAATCGAGCGCGGAAAGCCGTTTTATGGCCAAATTTTGTAATTTTTGAACTTTTTTCGACATTATTGGCTATCAGGAGCTGTTTTCCGATCAAAAAATGAAGAATTAGCGGCTCCTTGCGGCGTAAACGAGCCTGCGGCACTGCGCGGCCAGATCCCTCCCCGCGGGAGGGGGGCGAGGGTTCCCGCGCGCCCCCGCGCTACTGCCCGGTTCAAAACGCAGCGGGCGCCCGCGGCGTCTCTGGTGTCGCGCGGGGGCCGATTGCCCGCTCGTTGTCCGAAAAGTCGGACTCTGTGGTGGGAAGGAGGATTGCGAGCTCGCTGGGTGGCTTGCTCGGGCCCTCTGCCGGCTTGCCGCAATGGCGCGCGAGCCGGCCCCGAGCCGCGCGCAGTCGGGTGCGGTCGCCGACGACCGCGACGGCAGGTTTCGTGACGATCTCGACGCTCCGCATCGGTGAGTATTGGGATCGCCGGGCATCGGCGGATGTCGGTGGTGTTGGGCGTGCCTCGAGCGTGACCGTCGCGCGCGAGGCGGTCGCGTGGGGCGCGTGGCCTTTTGGGGGAGGCGCCGCACGCGTTGTGCCGTCGCGCCGCGGTGGCTGATTGCGCGCGACCCCGGTGCGCTGCATCGGATGTTTCTGGGGCACTTGTCTCTTTTCCGTGCATTTGCGTTCGGCGCCGCGTCGCGCCCGCCGTGGGCTCTGCCTCCGCCGGGCGGGCGGAAGCAGTTCGGGAGCCGCGGAGAGGGGATGGGAGGCGAGGCGCGTGGGAGAGGGCGGGAGCGTTGTGGTGGTGCGTCAGTGGCCGGTCGGGGAGGTGAGCGGGGGGAGAAGAGGAGACGACCGGACTCTGTGCGGGTCGGGCCGAGAGGTGGGAGTCTTCGCCACGGCCAAAGGGGGCTTGGCGGGCGGCGGGGGGTGGAGCGGCGCGCGGGGCGGCGCCAATACTGCGCGTGGGGGATCCGAGGTGGGGGTCGAGAGAAAACGGAAACATCCCGAGCGCGGCGGTTGGCGGTCGGAGATTGGAGGTTGGCGAATGCGCTGGCGTTCGTTTGGCTCTTGCCGCTTTTGCTCCGTCTGCGTTTCCTGCGTCGTTCTGCGATTCCTTTTCTTCTCTCGCGCGCGCGGTTGGCGCCGAGGCCCTCCCGCTCCTGTTTACCCTTTTTCCTTCCTTTCTTTCTCTCAGTAGATGCGACGTGTCGTGTGCTCACGTTCCCTCGTCCGCCTCGTCGCAAAGCGCCGTTCGCCGGGCGCTGCTGCCTCCCTCTCCGAGTGGCGGCGCTTCTGGCTCGTCCGTCGGCGGCGGCGCTGCGCCGGCGGCCGAGTCGACGCGCCTCGGGCCGCGCCCTGCGTGGATCGGCCGCTCCGGCGCTGCCGTCGGCGACGCTCGGCGTGGGGTGCGCGGAGAAAAAGACGCAGAGGAGGCGGGGGGCGGGCATGACCTCGGCCTGGAAGAGGAGGCGGGGGTCGGGGATGACTCTGGCTCCGAGGACGCGGCACGAGATGCGCACAGCCATCCCAGCCCGGAAGAGGAAACGATGGTCGTTCAGGGCAGGTTGGGACGGTCTCTCGGTCCTCTGCCGTTTGGAGGCGATCGCGAGGGTGGCGCTCTGGGTCCGCTCGCGAGGTCTTCTCGCGCTGACCTTGCCTCTTCCATCGGCGCTCCGTCGAGCTTCGAGTCGGCCTCTGCTTTGGCGCTCGCGTTCGGCGGCTCTCGGGGCTGCGCGCGCGCGGCGCCGCTCGCGGGCGCGTCCCCACCGCCGTGCTCCTCGCTGGCGTGTTCCGTCTTTCCCTCCGTCCGCCCGTTCCTAACCTCGACGGCGCCTGCGACGCACGCCCTCGGGAACGCGCCAAACGCCTCGCCAAGCGTGGGTTCGAGCGGCAGCACGCCGGCATCCGCCGCCCGCGGCCGTCCGTCCGAGGGCCGCACGGAGAGCGCCTGTTCGGCTCCCTTTGAGTCGCGGCGTCCGCTCTGCGGCCCGCAGCGCCCGCGGGTGCCCTCCCCCGCGTCCTCCTCGGTCGCGCGCCCGAGCGGCGCGCCGGCCCCCGCCGGGAACGGGTGCGGCGACGAAGCGTCCGAGCTCGGCCGAGCGCCTCTTCGGCGGGCAATCGCGACAGCGGCGGACGCGGACGCAGCAGAGGGCGGAGGCGCGACTGGGAAGCATGCGGGAGAGGGGGCGTCGCGTCCTCGGTCGCTCGCCCTCGCGTCCTCTTCGGTTCTCCCGGCGTCGCTCGCACACGTCCTGGAGCGAACGAGAGAGCCCCGAGGGCCCTCGTCCCCGCTCGCCGCCGCCGCCAGCGCCAGCACTCCGGGGGAGCACGCGTGCGAGAGGTTGGAACCCGGATCGGGGCTCGGGCCCGGACTCGGGCCGGAACTCGAGCCCGAGCCTCAGCTCGCTTCCTCTATCCCCGTGGACGCTGGCGTCGCCAGCGACTCGGCGACCCTTCGGAGAGTTTCCGCAACCGCGGTCAAAAGTCGCGCAGCCACCAACCGACGGGCTCCCTCTTTTCTCGAACCGACGCACCCGTCATCTCCGTCCGCTGCTCCCGCCCCAGCCGTCCACGCTCCCGCGGCATCCGCCGCCGCCTCTGCCGCGGTCGTCTCGGCCTCGGCCTCGGTTTCCGCCTCCGCTTCGGCCTGGGCTCGACCGTCGCTCGCGACGGCGGCCTCCACCGAAGAGGCGTTGGGGACGTCCTCTGCAAGCCCCGCCGAGAGCTCTGGAGAGGCGTCTCCGCCGGGCAGAGGAAGCCGCGCACGCCGCGGCGAGGCGGCCAGGCGCCGCTCGTGCTCGCCCCCGGAGGGAGGTGACGTGGCGGCGGCCGCGTCTGGCTCTTGTCGCGTGGATCCCACCGCGCTCGCGCCGCGGCCTCGCCCCGAAGAGGCGTCGTCTCCCGCTGCGCCGCCGCCGCTCGTTCGCCGTCTCTCAGAGCGCCTCTCAGGAAGCTTTTCGGGAACGGCCTCGCGCAGCTTTGAGCCTGCGCGAGGCCGTTCCGCATCGACGCCGCGACGCGACCCGGGCATCCGCAACCACGCTCAAGAAGCCGGACCCTCTCGGAGTCTCCACTCTTTTCCGCCGCTTTCCACGTCGTCGATGCCGCTGCGCTCTTCCCCGCCCTCTCCCCCGTCCGCCCCGCTGCAGCATTTTTCGCCGCCCCCGCCTCCGTCCGCCCGGCTGCAGCGTTCTTCCCCGTCCCCTCCTGCTTCCTCCCCTCCTCCTGCGTGTTCGATCGCTCTTTCGACGCCGTTTCTGACGCCGCTCTCGCCGCCGTCGCTGGCGCTTCCGGGCCCGGCGCCGCTGGGATCGCCGCTGTCGGCGGTCCAGACCCCGACCGATCCCGCCGCCCTCGTCGCCGCCTCGGACTTCGTCGACGTGACGCCCGCCGGCCAGCGCCTGCTCGCAGCACTCGAGGCGCCAGGCGCCCCCATCAAGCCCCGCAAGCCCGCGCGCTACGCGCCCCGACGGAGCGCCAAGCGCGAGCGCCGCTGCGCCGCCGACGGAGCGCGCCAGCGGCACGGCGACGCCGCGGCCGAGGGAGCGCCGTGGGAATGCGTCAGCAGGCCCGAGGACCCCTCCCGGGAGGTCTCCGGCGCGCACCGTGGAGCCGGCCCCTCGAGCCACGGCGCGATGGCGGCGTTCGCCCCGCGATGCGCGCCCATGGCCGTCGATCTGCCCGCGAGACGTGCATTCGACGACTCCGATCGAGAAGGAGACGAAGCCGCAACCCCGCGCGCCGGAGCCAACGCGGCGACACCGGAGGACCTCGCGGCTCTCCTCGCGCGCCGCTCTCCGGATGCGCTCCCTTTGGATGGACACCCCGATCCGGAAGCCTGGCTCCGCGGGGGAGGTCGGGGCTCCTCCCACGCCGCCACCGAGCACCCGTCGCATTTCCCCAATCTGCACTCTTCGCCATTCCATTCCGGGCACGCTCCCGCTCTTTCCCGTCGACTTTCTTCCTCGGCGTCGCCACCCTCGCCCCAACTCTGCTCCCGCCCCCACTCGCGTTCGCACTCCCACCTCCGCTCCCACTCCCATTCCGACGCCTCTTCGTCCTCGTCCTCGTCCTCGTCCTCTTCCGGCGAAGAGGAGACGCGTCTGCTGCGCCGGGAGGAGGGCGCGCGTGAGATGGGGAGAGCGAGTCGCAAAGGCGGCCTCTTCGGCTTTCCTCCCAGTGACGGTGCAGTCTCTTCCCCGCTGCGTCTGGCGCCGCACCCGATCCCCACGTTCGACGACTCGCCCTCGCCCGTGCGCGCGTCCGTCTCGCCTGCCATCTCCCCGCCCTCCTCGTCGCCGCACCGACGGGGAAGCGGAAGCGGCTTCGAGCCCGGGTCCGATTTGCCGGACGCGGGCTCGAGCGAAAACGCCGCTCCGGGAGAGGAGGACCCCACCATCGCCGCCCTGGCCGCTCGCCAGCTCTTGCGGCCCCCGGTCGACCCCTCCGCGCGGCTGCTCCCGGCTCTTCTCTCGACGCGTGCCGCAGCGCTTTCGCGCCCTGGGCTCGCGAACGACGTCGTGTCTTTGGACGCGTCCGTCAGGCCCGCGCTGCGCGCCGCCGCGCTGGTCGCCGCGCGCTCGGCCTCGCCGTCGCCGCGCGCCTCGCCGACCCGCTCCGCGGCCTTTGTGCCCTCTGCGCCGCTGCGCTCTCCGCCGCGCCCGGCCGGACGCGCGCGCCCCGCGCGCTCGCTCCCTGCGCCGCGCCCTCGCGCGTCTCGCGCGGCCGGGCGCGCAGGAGTCGACATGCTGCTCGCAGCGGGCGGCGTACCCGCGGCGTTCGAACCCGACGCCGCCGGCGCGGCGCGTGGCCCGGCCGCGGTCGGCGAGCCTGCGTGGCGGGCGCCTGTCGCTGCGGGTGGACGGCCCCGGCGCCGGCCGCGCGAGGCCGC
>PEIA01000912.1:0-13304 GCA_003613005.1 Prototheca ciferrii
GTGGAGCGGAAGAGGTGCCAGAGGAGCCAAGTGGCGGCGAGCGCGAGCGCGGTGAGGCGCGCGGTGCGGACCTGGTCCGGAGCGCGGTCACGGCCGATGGCCGTGTCGGCCAGCACTGCCAGCCATCCGTCGACCGTCGCGAGCGTCGCGGCAAACCAGACGGCGAGCGCGGCGCCGCGGTGGCGCCACCACAAACGCAGCGCCGTCAGGGGAGCGAGCGGAACGCCCAGCGCGGCGCGCGCGGGCGCAACGGCCAGACGCATCGCGAGGCCCGCGGCGCGGCGCGCGAGCGACACGTGCGGCGGGGGACCCGCGCCACCCGCGCGCGCGGCGCGCAGCGCCTCGCGACGCGCAGCGGCGAGCACGCCCGCGGCGGCGCAGTACCAGGCCGCGATGGCGGTCGGCGAGCAAAAAATGTCCGCGAGCGTCAGGTCGCGCGACGACGCAGACATGAGCCCGCTCGAGGCCGCCCGCGCCGTCTCGCCTCCGACGAACGACAGGCCCGTGGCCAGGAGCGGCAGCGGCTTGATCCGGAACGAGCCGGCGTCGCGGCGCGCGCGCACGCCGTACCACAGCATCGCCGAGCCATCGTGCGAGGGAAAGAGAAGCGAGACGACGCTCGCGATCGCGCGCAGCGGCGCAGGCAGCGACGCGTACGGCGGCGGCGTGGGCGGCAAGTCTCGCTTCTGGCCGATCGCGGAGGCGACCGCCCGCGGGAGGAGCTCGGCCGCGTTGGCCGTCGCGACCACGGCGTCGGCAAACTGAACGCTTTCGCGCGTGACGACAGGTTCTTCGCCGACGCGCGGGTCGACGATGCTAGTGGTCACGATCGTGCGCGGCGTCTCGTCGGGCAGCGCGAGCGCGGCGTCCGGACCGACGAGGCCGGGAGCCTGCGCGGGGAGCCGGAAGCCGGCGAGACGGAGCGCGCCGGTGAGCGGCCACCCGGGATCGGCCTGGCGCCAGCCTGCGATGTCGGACGCCTGCCAGACGAGCAGCAGCAGCAGCACCGAGACGACCGCGCCGTCCGATCCCGCCACGAACGCGCGCGAGCGGCGTCGCGGAGGAGGAGGGGGAGGAGGAGGAGTGGGGGAAGGAAAAGGGGAGGGGGTGAGGGGGGCTGCGGTCTCGTTCTCGGCGGGCATGCGCGCGTCGTTGCGCTGTCCCCGATCGGCGCTCTTTTTCTCGGCTTTCCGCGTTCCTCCCGTGCGTTCTTGGAGGAGGGCGTCGACGATGGCGTCGGCCTCTCGCTCTTCCTGCTCCCTTTCCTCTTTTCTTGCTTCCGCCTGGGCCTTGGTCCTCGTTTGGTCGTCTCCTTCGAGCTCTGGAAAGGCCGTCCCTCGAACGCCGTCGGGCCCTTCGAGATGCGCGAGGCGCGGTTCCTCGGGCGCCCAGCCTCCCCACTCGCGCTCCGTGCAGGCCGTGGCGGCAAGAACGAGCGAGAGGATGGCACCCCCCACCCCCGCGACCACCAGAGCACCTCCCCCGGCCCGCAGCTCAAGTGCCGTTCCCGTCACGGAAAGAAAGAGCGCACACAGCAGCGACTGCGCCAAGGAGGGGTGCACGAGCGCGGCCAGCAGCGCGTCGGCGGGTCGCGCGAACAGCGTCAGCAAAAGGGCGAGCGCCCGGGCGAGGTGCCGGCGGGAGCGCGAGGTCGGGGGGAAGGGCGGAACGGGCGCCGAAGAAGAGGAGGAAGAAGAAGAAGGAGAAGAAGAAGAGGCAGCGCCGGAGCGGAGAGAGGAAGCGTCAGAGGATGGAGGCGCCTGGAGCGAGGCGAGTGCGTTGTGGATGGCGGCGGTCAGGAGCCCCGAGGCGGAGCGCGAGCGAGTCAGCGGCCCGGGCCGCGGCGCCGAGGAGGAGCCGGAGCCTGAGGCCGGCGGACGCTCCCAGGGGGCTCCGGAGGCGTCCCCCCCGTCCTTTCCGTCCGCATTGGCATTCTTCCTTTCTTCCCCCCCCTCCCCCCGCGCCTCTCCCCTCTGGCCGCGGCGCCCCTCGACGCCCTCGCCCATGGCCCGGCCGGCCTCGAGGGCGGCCCGGCGGAGGAGGGGTCCCAGCAGGGGGACTCGCCCGACGGCCCAGCCTCCGAGCACGACAGCGCACAGCACGCCCGCGATGGGCGTGACGGCCAACAGAAAGGAGCGCACGATCGAGGGCAGCGCGCTGCGCGTGCCGCCCCACACCATCTTGATGGGCACCAGCGCAAACCGAGCCCGCTTGAGCCACCGACCGAGCCGACCCTGCAGCGCCTGGGGCAGCTTCCGCCAGCCTCCGAGCGCGCCCACGTACAGGTCGCCCCAGGGATCCGAACCCAGCTGCGCGAGCCCAAAGTCGGTCACCTGGGCGCGCGCCTGGCGAGGGGGGATCAGACCGCCCAGGGGGGAGACGATCGGAATCTCCCGACCAGACTGCAAGAGCGGACGCAGATGCGCGCCGAACGACTGCGCGTCGGGACGAGAAGCCCACAGCGCCGCAAGCAAAGAGTACAGCACCAACGCAGCCACCAACGTCGATGTGGGCGGAAACGGAGAAGGAGGAGGGGGGGGAGGGGTGGGAGGCGGCGCGGCGGCCGGCGCCGAAACGAGCGAGGACGCTCCCGCCCGCGCCGGGGACCCAGATCGCAGCCCCGGGGGCGCGGGTGGGGAGGCCGTCGCCCCGCGCCGGCGCCGGGACAACGAGGGGGCAGACAAAGCGGGCATGACCTGCAACGGGAGAGAGGGAGTGGAAAAGAAGAACGCGAGGCAAGTCTGAGAGAGATCGAACAGAACAAAAAAGGCATGCCGGCCGTGATCACCCCCCCGCTCCAAAAGACCCGCGGGCGAACCAACGCCACCGCCATCCCTTCTCCCGTCCCACCTCCCCCCTCGCACCCTGCCGACCCGCTCGGACCACCGCTCCCCCCCGCCGTCCTCCGCCCCCCCTCGACCCGATCTTCCCTTCGACAGCCCACCTCTCGGATTCACCAATCGTTCCCTCCGCACAAAGACACAACCGAGCACCGCTCTCGCGAGCGCTCTCCGCCTCCGGCCCACGCCGCAGCATCGGACGCGCATCTCTAGGCACCGGGCGGGCCGAGCAGCGGTCCGGGCCCCCACAGGGCGATCCCTGGAGCTCCTGCGACCGGCCTCACCACAGCCGAGACGGCCGGGACGGAAGAAAACCAAAACGAGACGAAGAGGGAGCACGCGAGAGCGGGTCGTTCGACAAGGGCGGCGCAAACCGAGCAAAGTCGAGCTCGCAAACGACGGTGCGGGATCGACGCGCGGGCTGGCGATGCAGCGTGGCGTTCCGATCCACCCCCCGATCTGGCGTCCGAGTCGCCGCCTCTCCGCGCGCACGGCGCCCCGCGGGGCTCTCTTCCCCTCGATCCGTCTCGCTCCTCGCGCAGTCGGCTGCCTCGCTCAGCGCACGATGCGCTTCCATGCCAGAGTACACCCATGATACGTCCGCACCGGTGCTCGACGCGCCGCGTGAGCGGCGATCGCGGCGCTCGCGCGCGACGGGACGCAAGCGGTCGCGCGGGTCGGTTCGACGCGTCTCTGGCCGATCGCTCGCGCGTCGCTCGCAGGCAGCCGGGAGCGGTCGCCGGACGGGGCGCGTCTCCCTGACGCGATCGAGAGAGAGCCCGTGGAGCAAAGGAACGGACGGATCCCACCGGTGCGCGACGCGGCGACACTTTGCGCGTTCCGCGCGAGACGAGACGTAGGAGGGGCGTCGTCCCGGCGAGGCGCGCGCGGGGCGGGCGGGAGGCGCCTGCCGTCCCGGGGCGCGGTGCTGGGTGCCGTGGGGAGAGAGAGGGAGGGAGGCGGCGGTCCCGCCGGGCCCCCCCTCGCTGCCCTGCGCGCGCCGGGAGCAGGGGGTTGCGAGTTGCCGCCTGGGCTCTAGGCCGCTCTGGCGTTGTCGTCGCGCGACGGTTTCGGCCTCTTCGAGCGTCGAGATGGCCACCCGGACTGCCAACGTGCCGCGCGCGGTGCTGGCCCCCTCGGGGGCCTGCCCGCAGCCCCGCGGCACAGCGCTGGTCGCGCGCCTGCCGCTGCGCGGCGGCGCCCCTGTGCGCGTCGCGCCTCGCGTCACTCGCGTCGGTGCGTGCCTTTGCGTCGTCAGCATCTTTCGCGGACCGGCGTCGTGCGTTCGGTCTGCCCGGGCGACGCGTGCTCGTGGCGACGATCGCGCACGTGTCGGCTCGTCGCCCGCGCCCGCGGCGACTGCGATTGCCGCGGCGCCGCGTGCAGGCGGCACGCAGGCTCGGCTTCGAGGCGACCGCGAGGATGCGGCGGCGGAGGAACTCTCGCAGCGGGCGAAAAAAGAGACGGGGCGAAGAAAGAGGGAGAGAGGGAGAGGTTTGAGACGAGGCCGAGGCCGAGGGGGGGGGGGGGAGACAACCGGATGGGGGGGAGGGAGTGGATGCGGGTGGGCGGGTGAGGGTGCGCGTGTGAAGAGGGGCGTTGTGGGCGTTGTGGGTCGACGGCGAGACCAGGATTGCGAGGGCTCTTACACGGATGGTTGCGGTATTTGTTCGCGCAATGGTCACATACGCGCGCCGTAGTAGTATACGCACGTGGCAAGCACGTTTATCTCCATCTCTCTCTCTCCAACTCTCTCTCTCTCTCCCTCTCTCTTTTTTCCTCTGTTTCCCTGGTGACTTTCCGCGATGCGTTGCAGTGCGCGCTCGTGGTTTGTTTGGTTCTCGTTCTGCGCCCCCTCCCCCCCCCCCGGATTCTCGCGAGCTTCCCGCGTGGGTGCTTCCTACGTTTCCGAGCCCGGCGGATCCTGTGACGGGTCGCGTCGAAAAGTGGTCCGAGAAGGGTGCGGAGCAGCGTGGCTCTGGCGCGGCTGCCTCGCAGTTGGTCGAGCCGAGCTACGTGTCTTCTTCGGGCGTCGACGGCCACTCTTCGACGTCGCTTCCTCCGGCGTCGTCGATCTCCCCCCTCACGTGGGCGTTGCTCGTGGCCGGGTCTCTGTTTGTGTTCTTCACGGCCGGGGGCCCTGTCAAGTCGGTTCGCGACGGCCTCAAGCGCCGCGCTGTGCGGTACGCCATGCGCACGGCCATGAAGCGCATGGGTATGGACCCCGCCATGGCGGACGGAATCGACCCCTCTGCGTTCGTGGACGCGGTCGGGCCCGGCGGAGCGGGCGGCGCCTTTTCCGGGGCGGGGGGGCTCGGAGGTCTCTTCGGCGGCGCCCAGGCGAACGCCCAGGGCGCCGCGTCGCCGTTTCCAGACCTCTCGGCAATCCTCGACGGCGTGGCGAGCCGCGCCTCGGCCGCGAACCAGGCCCCGGCGCACCGAACCAAGGGCCCCGGGGCCCTGGGGCACCGCGGCGACGCGGCGGGAAGCGTGGTGGTGGACGTGGACGTCGAGAGAACCAAGGACGCGAGCGAAGACGCCGCAGCGGCAGCCGCCGCCGCCGCCGAAGACGAGATGGAGGACGCCGTCGCGGAATTGCAGAGCGTCGAGCGAGTCGCCGTCGAAGCGGCCGCCGTCGAAGAGGCGATGATCGAAGAAGCGGTCGAGGAAGCCTTTGAAGAAGCGCAAACCGCCTCTGCCCCACCAAAGACGCCTTCAACCGACTCATCTTCCACCTCCGCCTCTGCTCCTTCGCCGTTCGCCGACGTGGCCCCAGAGCCGCTGACCTCGCGCCCCGCTCCAAAGCACCGCACCCCTCCCCCTTCCTCCTCTTCTTCTTCTTCTTCTTCTTCCTCCTCCTCCTCCTCCTCTCCTCCCCCTCCCACTTCTTCTTCTGCGTCTGATGTGCTTCGTCTGTTGGAGGATCCTCGTTTGCAGCAGTCGTTGCTTCCGTTGCTTCCTCCAGAGCTGCGGGACCCGCAGGCGATCCGGGAGCTCCTGGAGGATCCAGAGGCCCGCCGCGAGCTCGAGGCCATGGCGCAAAAGCAGCTGGACGCCTTTGGCAAAGACGGCAAGGACGGCTTCAACCCCTTTGGAAGCGGCCTGCCAGACCCCGCCACGGCAGCAAAGGCCGTCGAACGCATGCGCTCCGCAGGCATCGACCCGCACGACCTCATGCGAAAGCTCATGGAGGACCCCGAAACCGCAGCCCTCATGATGAAACCGTCCGTCATGCGCGCCATGGCAAGCGCAGGAAGCGACCCCACCAAAATCGCACGACTCGCGGAAACAGACCCAGACGTCAAAAAGATCTTCCAAAAGTTCCAATCGCTCGTCGGAGGGAAACTCTGAGGAACGCAACCACGGCTCCGATCGCCGCGCGACCAACCGCCCCTTCAGCCATCGACCCTGCCTTCCCGTTCCCCTTTTTCTTCCCCCCCCCCCCCCCCCCCCCCTCTTCTTCTTTCGTTGCGTGTCACGCAACGCCATCGCCGCTTTCGACTTTCGAGAGAGGCCGCAGTGGATCGGATTGGATCGAATGAACACCTCGCCGGAAGCGGCGATGCAGGCGATGCGGGTGCGCGCGAAAAACGAGAAAAAAAGGATCGGCGCACGCCCGCAACGCACGACGCACGCCCGGCACGAACGTCGAGCGCCAAGGGCGCAGGATCGCGCGAGGAGTCGGTGGGGGGTCGGCGCGGGGCGCGTCTCAGCGCCGCGGCCGACGAGGGGCAGGCGGAAAGAGGCAGGAAAACGAGCGGACAGACTGGGAAAAGAAAGAGCGAGCGGAGAAAGAACGCGCCGCGGGGAGTTCCACGGGAAAAGAACAAACGGCAGACGAGGCCGTTGCACAGCAACGGCCGCGGTCGGCGTTGGGGAGAAGGAAAGGACGAAGAACACAGGGACACGAGAGGGCGACCGGCGAGGAGGAGAAGGGTGCTTGTGGAAAAAAAAAGCGAGGCGGGGCAGCGGCGCCCTGGGGGCCGGAGGTGGGGTTTGGACATGTGAGGGGAAAAAGAGGAAAAAGAACCAGAGAGCGGGGAGCATGGCGGGAAGCGGGAAAAAACCGCAAACCGACAAGTATCGACGCGGGGCCTCGGACACGAGATCCTCACCAGCGCTCGAGGGAGGAGGAAAAAGAAAAGAGGGAAAAAAAAGAGGCACTGGGGTGAGGGGCAGCCGCCTGGCACTGCACCTGAGTCTCGCAAGCGGCATGTGGCCTCGACGCTGCCTCTCCCGGGAACGGATCGTCGAGTGCACGAAAGAGAGAGAGAAAAGAACGAAAAAGGGATGCAGAAGGGGGAATGCGCATCCGCGTCCGACGCGCGTGAGGGAGGGGGGGGATGGCAGAGAAAGCGCGCGAGAAGGGGCGGCGGGCGGCGGGCAGGGGAGACCGAGGGAAGAGCCAGCCGCAGGCAGGCAAAGACACAGGACGCAGGGTGCGGGGAAAGGAAAGATGACGAAGATGCGTCGAAAAAAAAGGACACACGCGCATGAAAGAGGCACAAGAAGCACAGTGGCGCGTTGCGGAAAACACAAATACATCAGTAGGCGCAGGAGCATGTAGCCTCGCGAGGTCTCGCGAGACCCACGCACCAAGAGGTCACCCCCCCCATAGGTCACTCCCCCCGCCCCCTCCCCATGTGCCACCCCTGCACTCCCCTCCCGCACGCATCTCGCCGCGAGTGGCGGTGGCTCGCGACCTCCCTTCGCCCCCCTCGCTCCCTTCCCGAGCGTCAAGCGCCAGTTCGCCTAGGAAGAGGCGATGGTGCGCGCGCCGACGGCCGGCTGCGCGCCGACGCCGTCCTGGCGGCCGCAGCCGCCCGGCGCGCCGGCCGCGGCCTGTGCGCGGGCCTGCGCACGGCGCCGGGCGCTCGCAGCCGCGCTCAGCGGCGCAAACTGGTTGGTGCGGCGATAGCGAGTTCCGCACGCGTTGCACAGCAGAGGCTTGAACGAAGGACCGCGACGCCACTGCGGGGATTCTGCGCGCGGGCAACGAAAAAAACGGGTGAGCCACGCCGCCTCGGAAGAGGGCGAGAGGGGACGCAGAGAGAGGGTCGCTCCGTACGTCAGGCGGTTCCCTCGCCCCGACGCCGTCGCGGCCCATCGCCGAAGCGGTGGGCCGGCTCCTCGGCGACGCCGTCGCCCCCCACGGCGCTCGACACCGCCACCACGCGGTCCGCATGCAACTGCAATGCGCCACGCGCAAAGCACAGCGGCGCGCAGCGCTCCCCGCGACGACCCCGCGGCGCGCAGAGCCGCGTAGGTAAGGGGAGGTGCGCCGCAGACGCCGACGCGGTGCGCCCTCGGCCGCATCGGCACCAAGCCCGCGACCCGCTTTCCCACCCTGCCTCCCTGCCCCCCTCGGGGACGCGACGCATTCCGGCCCGTGCCCTCCCGTTCCGCGTTCCTCGCCTCACCTCCATCCCCGCTCCCCCTCCCCCTTCTCCCTTCGGGCCTCGCTTGCTCGCGCTTGCCACGACTGGCTGGGGTTGGCTGCGCGGCTGCGCGGCGGCGGCCGCCCGTCTCCTCCCTCCCCCCCCTCCCGCGCGGCGCTCGACTTCCGACGAGATGCTGCGTCGGCGCCGGTGCGGGTTTGCGCGAGTGCGCCACCTCGCGGCGGGACGCACCAGTAACGCCACAGTGGCAGCAGACTGGGCCTCCCTCGGCGGCCTTGGCAGCCAGGATCTCCTGCAGCGTCATGTGGCGCCGCTCCTCGCGCGGCGTGGGCCCCGCCGGCTCTGGGGCGAGTGGGGACGAGTCGTTGAGGGCGGCCAATTCGCTCGCGGTCGCGGCGCGGAGCGCGGCTCCGCGCTCGTCGCAAAGCGCGAGCACAAACAGCTTACGGTCGGATGGGCTCTCGTCGCCTGCCGCCGTGTGCGGCGAACTGACGGGCGCGGGAGCCTCGATGGTCGCGAGACCCGCGGGGGGGCCCATCGCCATGACCGACTCGGATGCCATGCGCGTTGCCCGTATGGTGATCTGATCCGAGCAAAACGTCGTGCTCCTCTGCGGGGTCCGCGCGCCCTCCCAGCGTGACGAATGGGCCGCGCGCCCGCATCTCGCGTTCGCGCTTTCCTTGCCGACGTGCGCCGCGTCGTGACTGGAGGCAGGGGCAGCCGAGGCGGAGCGAAGCGGCCGACGAGGGGAGGGTCGAGGGTGGAGGGCAGGGCCGGGAGAGGGGCCGAGATCCGCAAAATGGGCCGAGAGGGCAGACCCGCACGCACCGCATGGGGGCCCGATCGGATCGGACGGGGAGGGGGCTCCGCAGGGCGTGCGCGCTCCTGCCCGAGGCCTCGTTGCGGTCTGGAAGGAAACCTGGTACGGGTCTCGGCGAGCGCACGCGGGGTCGGCCCTCCCGCCCCCCGCACTCGACAGCCGCCGGCGGCGGCGGTTGAGCGGGAGGAGAGTCGGGGAGGGGAGGGGGAAGGAAGAGGGAGAGCAAGAGAGGGGGGAGAGGACGGGAGGGGGGGAGGTGGTGGAGGGGGACGTGTGCCTTTGGTTGCCTTTATGCGCGTTTGTTTGCGTTTCTTTTGGCCGCTTTCCCTTTCCTGTGTCCTTTTCTCTTTGTCGTTCGCTGTTGTTCTGTGCTGGTAGTGGAGCCGTTACAAAACACGTCAGAAGAACAGAGGCAGTGCCGTTGGATTTTCCAAGCGATTCGACCGTGCCCTTTCCCCCCCCCTTGCCCGTGCCGTTCGGTGCCGCTTGGGGCGTGCCTCTCGTTCCTCGATTTTTGTCCTCCCGTTTCCCGTCCCCCCCCCCCGCCCCTTTCCGTGTTCGTTTTCAGTGTCATTCGCCGACCTTGAAGAGTCGGAGGTTGTGGTCTCCTCCTCCCACGACGATCGTTTTGGCGAGTGCTCCCCAGGCGACGTTTCTGGCCTGTCCCTTGCCCGCGAGGGCGTCGACGTGTCCGAGGATGTTCCAGCTTTGCTTGGCGCCGTAGATTCCCACGCGCCTTCCCTCGGTTGCGGCGAGGTAGCGCCCCGAGGCATCGAACGCGAGCGCGGTGACTCCCGCGGAGGTTTCGGCCTCGAGTGGCGAGGCGAGCTGTGCGAGCGGCGCGAGTTTCCGGAGGTCCCAGGTTCGAGCCCCTCCTCCTCCAGCGGAGGCGAGGTGGTAGCCGTTTTCCGAAAAGGCCAGGGCGGTGATGGGCGCCGCGGCGTAGAGCGGCGAGGGCGAGGCCGGGGGCTGCGGGCCCTGCAGGGTCGCGATGGGCGCCTGCGCGCGCACCTCCCAGATCTTCACGAGTCCGTCGCTCGTTCCCGTCGCGTAGAGCAGGCCGTCCGGGTGCAGCGAGGCCGACGCAAAGGCCGCGGCGGGTTCCGAGGGCGACGTCGGCGGCGCCGCGAGCGACGCGGCGCAGCGACCCGCTGCGAGGTCCCACAGACGCCACGTCGCGTCCGCGTGCGCCGCGAACAGGTACGACGACGAGGGGTGCACGGAGACCCCGACCAGAGGTGCGAACGGAGAGGAGGACGGCGAAGAGGCGAGCGTGGCGAGGGGGTCGTCGAGGAAGCCGGGGTCGCGAGAGCGGGTCGAGCCGCTTTCGTCGTCGTTTCCGTCGCCGTTCCCTTCGCTTTCTCTCTTCCAGACTTGCACGATGCCGTCGTCCCCCCCCGAGGCGAGCAGGGCGCCGCCGAGGCCCCAGCCGAGCGCCGCGACGCGGACGCCGGGGGCGTGCGAGAGCGTGGCCACGGTGCGAGCCGAGGGCGCGAGGTCGAGCGCCGCGTCGACGACCGCGATGCGGCCGTCTGCGCCTCCCGAGGCCACGAGCGAGCGCGCCTGCTGCTGCTGCTGCTGCTGCTGCTGCTGCGGTTCGGAAGCGTCTGGAAGGCCTGCGATGCCCGAGAAGCAGGCCGCGAGGGCCAGGACGCCGCCCGAGCGGGTCTTGTGCGACGGCAGCGTCGCCAGGGGTGCCAGGGAGGAGAAGGCCTCGGCCGAGACGAGGCCCGCCGGCGCCGGTCGCTTTTTCCGAGCCTTCGAGAGCGCCTTGGACGTCGACTCGAACGCGGACGCGATCTCCGACGACAGCGGAGCAGGAGAGGGAGCGGCAGCCTCGCCGGCGGGCGTCGCGTCCGTCTTGGCGCGTTTGGACGGCTTGGAAGGCGCCGCGGCGGCGGCGTCTTCGTCGCGTTCCGCGTCCTGCGTCCTTTCCGCCGCGCTCGCCGCCTCGGCGTCCTCGCTCCGGCGCTGCTCCGCCTCCTGCGCGGCCTCCTGCGCGGCCGCGTGCGCGGCCGACCTCGCCGCAGCCCTCGCCTCGTCGCGCTCGCGCACGAGCCTCGCGATGACTCGAGTGGCCGCGTCGTGCTGGTAGAGCGTGGCCGCGAGCTCCTTGCGCGCCTCGTGCAGCGCGGAGCGCAGCGCGTGCGTCTCCAGGGCCACGGCGTCCCACTCGGACTGCAGCGTGCGAAGCAGCGCAGGCACCGACGAGGCCTCCGCCGGGCGAGGCGCCCCCGGCCCACGTGGAACCACGTCGATCAGGTCGGACGCCGACAGAGGCTCGTCCGTCACGGGATCCCGACCGGTCTCGGCAACGATCTTGAGAACCAGACGCTTCTCGTACAGATGACCAGACACACGAGACACAACAGGCTCCTCCGGAACCGTCCCAGAAACTGCACGCACAAACGGACGCACGCACACACGAGGGGGAGAGGAGAGGGGGAGAGAAACGTCAACACGGAAAACGGACCGCGTGGAAGAGTCGGCGAAGAGAGCACATCGCTCGACGGAAAAGCGACACCGCCGGGCCCGTCCACGACCAGCGTGGAAACACAAGCCTGCAAAAAAAAAACGACCCGTCCACGACGAGCATCGCGCCCTCTTCCCAATCTCCCCTCCTTGCTCCCTCTCCGCCTCTCTCCCCTCCCCTCCCCCTCCCCTCCCCCCGCCTCCCCTGCTCTCTCCGCGCCGCCCGGATTGCGTGGTACGCGGGTCGCGGCTGCGATGCGACCGATCGGAAGAGCTGCCCGAGGGGGAACACATACGCACTTGCGCACAACATGGTGCCGCAGTCCCGCAGCCCGAGCGCGACGAGCGAGGGCGCGCGCGCGCGGGGCGATGCGCGAACGGCGCAAACGGCGCGATCGCAAGCGCCCTGCCGCGCAAGCTCGCCGCAGAAACGATCGACAAAGCGATCCACCGATCGCGATCTCGAAGCGCAAGACCGACCGCGCGAACAGATGGCGCGGGCTCCAGGCGCAACACAGCGTGGCGCGGACAGAGCGACCAAGCGCGCAGAGGAGGCGAGGGGAGGGGAGTGGAGGCGAGGGGGAAGGGGAGAGCCAGACGCGAGAGCGAGCGAGGAGGTGCAAGTCTGCTGCTCGCCGCCACCTCTCTCCCTCTCCCCCTTCCTCCTCCCCTCTCCCCCCTCTCCCCCTTCCTCCTCCCCTCTCCCCCCTCTCCCCCTCTCTCCCTCCCTCTTTCCCTCGGCCTGCCTTGCTTCGGTCTCGTCCGCTTTCCCTCCTGTCGCCCCGCTCCCTTCCGCGCCCCTCTCCCACCCCCCGCGTTCCCCGTCCTCCCCCCTCCGCACTCCCGGCCCGCCATATCTTCGGGAATGGCGGGGACGATCGCGTTCCCGCGCTCGCGAGCCCGCAGGCGCTGGCCGCCGGGGAGAGGCGAGAAGACCGCCGCTGGAACCAGGCCGGCCCTCTTTCCGACACCGGCGTCAGGAACAGGAGGCGCTTCAAGATGTCGACCGTCGCGGTCCCCGAGTTTGTGCTGTGCGTGCCGCGGGAGCGCGGCGGCCGCCCAGAGCCCATCGCTGCCGCAGGCGCCGACGGCCGACCGCGCCCTGGACGCCTCGCATCGGCTCACCACCACTCGTCCCTTTTCCCCTCGCAGCAAGAACAGGCGCCGCCAGGAGAAGTGGGCGGAGGCCGCCGCTGCCAAGGCTGTTGAGGTGCGCGGCGTCCGCGCGCGCGATGCCGCTCGAGGGATGCGGGCGAGGAGAGCGGGGGGGAGGGGGGAGCGGGGCGAGAGGCGCTCCGCCCTGCGCGTGGGTCGCTCTGGGCGCGCGGCCTGCGAAGCGGCCATCTGACTAGTGTGTCTCCGTCGTGCTCCTCGCGTGCCTTTTGCGCGTCGCAGGCCAAGCAGAAGTCGAAGCAGACCCGCAAGGAGATCTTCAAGCGCGCCGAGCAGTATGTCGCCGAGTACCGCGCCAAGGTACGCAAGTCCCGCGAGTGCATCGCGGCGCGGCGCGCGCGGCGCGGCGCGGGCGTGCAGCTGGCAACTTGATTTTGGCGATTGCATCTGGTCAAAAGGAGATGGAAATCGCTGGCCGGACGTCGTCATGCTGCTTCGAGGCGCCCGGGCGCCGGGCGCCGTCTGGTCGCGCCGCGCGCTCATGGCGGCTGCGGCGGCCCGCGCCGCTGCGCGCGCCGCGTGGCGCTCTGGCGCGTCTTGGCGGTTGCCCGACCTGGTGCTGGATTCGAGACGCTCATGTAGGCGTCCATGGACGCCCAA
>PEIA01000934.1:0-19227 GCA_003613005.1 Prototheca ciferrii
GTCGGGCGACGGCCCAGCCGCACCCCCAGCGGCGTCCTTGGTCACGGTCCCCGCGAGAGCTCCGCGAACGCGGCGCGCGATCGCCGCGCCGGCCACGACGCCGGCGGCGGGCAGCGCGCCGGCTGCCTCGCCCAGGGCGCGGGGCAAGAGCGCGATGGCAGGCGCTGCGGCGCTCCGGTCCACCTGTTCACCCCGAGCGGAAGGAGACGGAGACGAAGGAGCTAGCTTTGGGGCCTCTTCGTCCGAAGCCGCGAGCTTTTGCGAGTCGTCGAGGCCACGGCCAGACGCAGGGCCAGCCGCGTGCGCGTCCGCGAGCTTTGTTTCTCGGCGCTCGCGGTGCATTCGTGCCGCGTCGAGCGCTCGTTCCTCGGCGGCGACCGCGTCGAGGTCGAGGTCGAGGTCGAGGTCAACGCCAGCGGGTTTGGAGCGGACGGCCTCGGCGGCGTCAAGATCGACCGAGTTCGATCCAGAACGAAGAGCGCCTTCGCGCGCGGCTCCGGGGTCGGAACGAGCGGCCTCGTTTTCTGGACGGGTGCCCTCCTCTTGAGGCACCCTGTCGCCCTCTTCCTCGTCGTCCTGGATTCCCAGGACCACGTCCTCTTCGTCCGAGAGCACCTCGACGTCCACGTCCACGTCAGCATCGATGTCGTCATCCTCGTCTTCGTCGAGACTCACGATGCCCTCGACGCCGTCGAGGGGCCGCTGCCCCTCGGCGGCGGCTGGCGTCTCGGCCTGGACCGGCCCCTGGGAGGACGGCTCGCATGCTCGCGTCGAGGCCTCCATCTCTTCGGCGTCTGCGTTCTCGTCGTCCGAAAGACGGGCCTCGGGCTCCCGGACTCGGGACGCGTCGTCTCGACCTCGGGTCGGCCGGAGCAGCACGTCGCCAGACAGCTCCGCGGCCTCTTCTTCCTCGAGCTCTTCCTCCTCTTCCTCTCCGAGCTCGGCCTCGTCCCAATCCGCCGAAGAAACCGGCAAAGGCGATGGGGCAGCGCAAGAAGAAGTCGAAGCGCCGGGAGACGAGCCGCGAAGGGCATCCGACCGCCCATCGGGGGCGTTGCCATCCGCCGACGCGACGGAGGGAGAGGTCTTGCCGACGTCCGCAGCGCTCTTGCCGTCTCGCTCTGCCTTGCGTCGGCTTCCCGCGATGCGCTCGAGTCCCGGCGCGATCTCGAGCGGCTCGGCTTGCTCGGCGGCGACTTCCGCGGCAGCTTCCTCGGCGGCGCGCTCCCGGGCGATCCGAGCCAGCTCGGCGGCACGACGCTTTCGCTCCAAGCGGGCGCGTTCGCGCGCCTCGCGCGCGGCCAGTCGGCGTGCCAGCGCGCCTTCCTTCGGGTTGAAGATGTCCAGAATCTCGATTGCGGTCCGGATGTCCGCAGCGCGCGCCTCGGGCGACGACGGCGGCGTCAGCCGAGGAGCCGAAACGAGGGAAGAGGAGGACGACGAGGGCAGCGACAGGGACGCCGCCGAAATGGGTGGCGGAGAAGCTGCGGAGGCGGATTCCGGCGACGAGGAGGCGGCGGCGTTGTCCAAGGCCAAGGAGGAGGAGAGAGAGGAGGGCGCGCCGGAGAGGTCTGCCGAGGTCCCTGCTCGGGTCCCCGGCGAGTCCGCCAGAGCGGCCGCGGGCCGACCTGCTGAGGAGCTGCTGGAAACGCTGGGAAGGGCTTGGGCGTGTCCGAAAGCGGCTGATGTCGTCTTTGCGGCGTTGCCGCCAAAGCCTCGGCCATAGGTGGCCAAGATGTCGGCCGTTGAAGTCATCGCGGGCGCCGGAGAAGAAGGCTGCGAGAGGCCCCGGGAAAAGAGGTCGAGGCCGCCCGGCTCGGCAGCCGCGCCGCTCTTCCCGGCACGCCCGCCGCCAACGTCAGCGTCAGCGTCGGCGCCCGCGCCAATGCTGCTGCTTCCGCCGGCGCCTTGGCTTTCGTTCTTCGATGCCTGGTCCGTGCGCCTCCGAGCTGCAGAAAGATGTGCGGAATTGCTTCCCTTTCCCTTTGCTCTTCCCGCCCCGTGTTTTTTCCCTCGGATCTTTTCGAGTCTACTTTCGAGGTCGCCGTCCCAGAAGAGCGAGGCTGTCGAGTACTCTGGCTCGGCCGTTGCCAGCCCCGTGCGCGGGTCAAAGCGGAGCCGAAGCGGGATGCCTCCGACGACGCGCCGTTCGTCGAGCGCCGCGAGCATCTGGCCAAAGGGCCTCTCCGGGAGAGCCTCGAGGGCCGCTCGTATGCCCAGCACGGAGCCCTCGAACGCGCGCGTGGCTGGCGGCGCCTCGACGCGCGCGTTCGAGCCCGCGGCCCCGGAACCTCGGCGCGCCCGGCGCTGCGCCTTTGGGGCGCCCCGGCCGCCGTCGGGCATGGACCGCACCGTCTCCAGCACGGCTTCGACGGCCGCGAGGACGGCCGAGCGACTCGAGCCGCCGCCAAAGGCGGCCGCCCCCTCGACGTCCTCTCGGCGGGCCTTGGCAGCCTCCTGGAGGTGGCTCGCCAGCGACGCGCCCACGCTCGAGTCGAGCTTCCAGAGATCCGACAGGAGCTCCCCGGGCGCTCGAGGAGCCATCGAACGTTCCAGAAGAAACGTCGACAGCGCAGACGGAAGGGCACCGAGACCCTCGCTGTCCATCAGCCCGGGAGGAGGCGCCACGGGACCGCCGGGGGAGGAGGGAGCGGGAGAGAGCGGCGACGATGGCGACGATGGCGATGGGGATGCCGACAGCGACCACGCGGCACCGGGAGCGGCGCCGAGAGGAGACGCGGATGCGGATGGGGCGTGCGGACGCGAAGACGGCAACGAGGACCCGGCCCGGAAGGCGCCGGCCTCCTCGATCGCGCGCGAGACTCGATGACTCGACGTCGAGGAGGCGGGGGAAGAGGCGGCAGGCAAAGCGGACGACGAAGGGGATGACGACGACGGGGGCGAAGCTCCATCGGACGACCTCGCGGCCGCCGCCGACGACGATGACGCCGCGGCAGCGGCAGCGTCAGAGCCTCGGCCGCGGCCGGCGAGGGCGCTGCCGAGCCACGAGGCGAGCGGCGAGGCGGCGGCGGGCGTCGCAGACGCAGACGACGACGACGACTGGGACTCTTCGCCTTGCGCTTGGCTCGGTCGTGCGTGCGCCTGGTCGGCGACGCCAGCGCTTTGGGTCGTTTCCAGTTCGCCTTCGGTCGCTTCTCCCTTTCCGGCGACTCGCCGCGCCTCTTGCGCGAGCATCTGCGCGACGGCTCGGGTGGTCTGGTCCGAGTCAAAGCCGAGCCGGGACCAGGCCCAGAGGGCTTGGGCGAGGGGTTTGGCTCCGAGCTCGTCGACGCGAGCCGAGACGAGCCCCCAGGAAGCTTCGAGAAAGGGCAGACCGGGCCTGTGGTCCGCCAGCGCGAGCGCAACCAGGTAGTCCACGACGCGCTTGGGCCCGAGCGCGTCCGCGTCGCGCCAGACGGCCGCGCTGGCGGCCCGGAACAGGGCGCCGCCCAGGGGGTCGACGTGCCGCCTTCCAAAGCCCTGGCAGGCCTCCACGAGCGTCCCGGCGTCCACGCCGTCGTCGCGGAGGCGCGCCAGCAGCGCCAGCGCCAGACGGTCGTGCGCCGCGTCCGAAAGACGCTGCCCGGCCAGCTCGGTCGACTCGACGATCGAGATCACCGTGCTCGGCTCGATCGCCTCGATCGGCTGCAGACACGAGAGCTCGGCAGCCATCGAAAACGTACGCAGCGCCTGCGCGTTGTCCGAAAACACGAGCGTCCACTGCATCAAACCCAACAGCGTACGAGGGTTCACAGCGCGAGAATGGGCTGACGAAGAGGAAGACGGAGAGGTTGGGGAGGAGGAGGAGGAGGAGGAGGAGAACTCCAGCGTCGCCGCTCCAGTCGGCTCTGCCCCGGATGCCGACGTCGCCGTCGAGGATGCGGTTTCCGTTGGAACCGCCGAGCAAGAGCCCGACGCGCCATCGTGCGCCCCTTCAGCGGCCGCGGTGACGGCGGTGGCGGCATGGGATCCATCGCCAACGGCGGATCCGGCCGCACCTCGCGCCCCCGGCGCCGTCGCTTCCGCCGCGCCCTCGACGTCGGCCGCTTCGCCCTTTCCTCGTTCTCCCACGC
The DNA here is from genome assembly GCA_003613005.1 of Prototheca ciferrii. Lineage (NCBI taxonomy): Eukaryota > Viridiplantae > Chlorophyta > Trebouxiophyceae > Chlorellales > Chlorellaceae > Prototheca > Prototheca ciferrii. The sequence goes on from PEIA01000934.1 coordinate 4,074, forward strand.
CTTCTTCCACCGCTTGGCCGTCCGCAAAGGCCTTGGCCTCCAGGACTGCCTTTTCCTCTTCGCGATCGAGCACCTTTTGCAGCTCCTCGAGTCTCCGGAGCGTGGCGCGGCCGGCGGCGTCAATCTCCCACTCCTCGGGGCCCCGCAGCGAAGGCGGAGAGGCCTGGATGGCGGCAGCCAGCAGCGCGGCCTTGGCCGGGCCCGACGCGTCCCGCACGCGAGGCTCGCGAGCCAAAATGCGACGGTGCGCCTGCGCAGCAGACTCGCGAACAGTCAACGTGTACCACACGTTCGCAACCACACGGGTCGATGGAGGAGGAGGAAGGAACCCGGGAGATGGAGACAAAGGCGAGGGAGAGAAGCCGGATGGCGGTGGCGACGTTGACGAGGGCATGGCTAATGATTCTGAACGCATCGATGATGATGATGATGGCGGTGATGCTAGTGCTGAATGCGCTGCGGCCTCCGCCCCCGCCCCCGCTGCTGCCTCTGAGCTCGTCGCCCCCTCGACCTCTGCTGCGCCAGATCTGCCGCCTCGCGACGCGCCAGCTTCGGCGTTTCGAAAGTGCGCTGCGGCGAGTCGTCCTGCGCGCCCCGCGACGTCGAGCGCTCGGTGCGTGGCTTCAGGGCCGAGCGCGGCGCAGGTAGACAGCGTCGCGAGCAGGCTCATCACGTGCGAGTACTCGAGAGGAGGCGTCGAAGACGACAGCGAGAGCACGTGCCGCTCCGCGACGTCAAGGGCGGCCCGCGCGGCCGCAGACGCTGCGGTGTGGTCCGCAGACGACTCGCACGGTGCAGCAGCGAACGAAAGAGACTTGAGGCTCCCGTGCGAACGAGGCGAAAACGAAGAGGGGGAGAACGAAGAGATCGCCTCGGCCGAGGTGGAAGGCGTCGGAATCGAAGAGGGCTTGGCAGGAGCTTTGAGGTCGCGCGCGAGAGAAAGACAACCCAGCAACGCGTCGTACGCCTCCGACGCCGTCGGAGGAGGAGGAGGAGGAGGAGGAGGAGGAGGAGGAGGAGGAGGAGGAGGAGGAGGAGAAAGAGAGCCCCCACCAGCAAAGGGAGGCCCACCCGCAGAGGGAGGATGAGACCCAGAACCGTCACCGGAAACGCTCCCTCCGGAGACGCTCGCAGGAGCGCCGTTTCCGGTAGAAGCGTTCCCGTCGAAAGCGGCTGTCGTGGCGTCTGCCGTCGCTCGCTCGCGGACGCCAGCTCCCGTGCGCCCCCCCGAGGCGGCAAAGCTGCGGTGCAGGCCCTCTCCCCGAGCCGCCGCCGTGGCCATGGCCACCGCCTTTGGTTCCACGTGGTCTCCGAGCTCGCCCTTCGGCAACATGGATTCGGCGTACTTTCGGAGTCGGAGCGCCGACTTGCGTTGCGCGGCGAGCTTTTTGGCGGCGCGCTTGCTCGCGCCGGCCCCCGCGTCGCTCCCCGCACGCTCGATGTCGATGGGCGCCGCAAACTCTCCTCTGGCGGCCCGCTCGATGGCCAGCGCCAGCAGGGGGTCGGTCACGCGCCGTCCCGCCAAAACTAGGTTGCCGTCGTGCTCGCGACCCTGCAGCGCCCTTGCAGCCACGCGCTGCACCTGCTCGTCCAGCAGCGCACGCATGGAGCCCCCGGGAGCGTCCTCACCTCCTCCTCTCAGAGAAGAAGAAGAAGAAGAAGAGGAAGAAGAAGAAGAAGAAGAAGAAGAAGAAGAAGAAGAAGAAGAAGAAGAAGAAGAAGAAGAAGAAGAAGAAGAGGCGGGGGAAAAAGTCGGGGGGGCGCGGGAGGCCGAGCAAAAGGACGGCGTCACGGACGCCGGCATCCCGAGCCGGTCGCGCAGACCCTTGCCCTTGCCCAGCCCAGGCGAGCGCGAAGGCTGCGCAGGTGGAGGGAACGCTGCAGAAAGGGGTGCAGATGGAGGAGCACTTTCCGTCGCTGGGGGGGGTGGAACGGAAGACGATGCCGACGATGCGCTGCTGCCCTCGGCGCTCGGGGTCGAGCCGCTCTGGCGTTCTGGCGCTCGCCGCTCCGGGGCTCCTCGCGCGCCAAGGACCGAGCCGGGCGAGAGCTCGAAAAAGGCAGACGAGGGACGGACGGACGGCTCCGACCAGGGCGCCAGGTCGGACGCCGAGCGCTCAAAGGCGACCATCCCGGAAGACGCCTCGAGAGGCCCTGGCGCTGCCCGAGGAGGAGGAAGAGGGAGAGAAACGGACCGAGGCGGCGGCGGCGGCGGCGGCGGAGCCAGAGGAAGCGAGCGAGCGTCGAGCGGATCCGAGGGCGAAGAAACGGACGGAGAAACGCCCCCGCGCGCCGTGCAGGGGGCCGTCGAACGCGTCGGCGAGCCATCGAAACCTCGGCTCGGCCCGGTCGAGGCCTCGGCCGAGGCCGTGGCTTCATTCGCCGCCCACCCCTCGTCCCTCGATGCTGCCTCGACCTTCGTCGCAACCTTTCCTTCGCCCCCCGCCTCCGCTCCAGCCTTTGCCCCGAGCTCACCAGCCTCTCGGGTCACGGACACCATCCGAGAGAGCGAGATGCAGTCCCCGCCGCCAGCGGTGCCCTCTGTCGCGGTCTCCCCGACGGCCGCCAGCCAGGGGCTGACGGCCGCCGGGCCTCGTTCGCTGGCCACGCGGCCGTCCGAAGCGCCGTCTCCGGAACGCCCGGCGACCTTGGGCTTGACGCCGGCAGAGGGAACCTCGCCGTCCCGAACAGAGGCGCGCCAGCCCCCGGCCGCCAGCGAGCCCACGAGCTCGGGCGCGACAAACGGACCGGCCACGTGAATCGTCGGTGGCGACGCGCCAGGCGCGGGAAACGACGACGAGCGCGAAAAGGGAGCGTCCGAAAGGACCGAAGGAGTCCCTCCCAGCACCTGGCCGCGCTCGGAACTCGCAGGCGGACGGACGCCGCGCTCGACGCGGTCGATGCGATCCCGAAAACTCTGGCCGCGGCCCGAACCGCGACCCGAGCCGCGACTCGAGCTGCCGCCGGCAGCCGGAGAACACCAGGCGTCCCGCCGCTCCGCGACCGACCGGGCCGCGTCGGCCGTCTCCAGGCTTGCGAGCGAGGCGCGCAACGAAGCGTTGACGGCATCGCGGAGGTTGTTCGCGCCGTAGGAAGAGGACGAGGTGGTGGCCGAGGCCGAGCCCGACTCGTCCGCGCCCGCGCGAGCCGCCGGAAGCTCGCCCGCGCAGAGCGAGCCGGGGGGCGCGGGGCGCGCCCGGCCGCCGCCTCCCCAGGTTGCGCCGGGGCCCAGGCCGGAGCCCCGAGGCGACCCTACGCCTCCCTGCGCGGCGCCACGAGCGCCTCGCCCGGCGCCCGACGGCGGCGCGCCCGGCGATCCAGGCGCGCGAGGCCACACGGCGCGCGAGACGGGCCGATACGGCGACCCCTTGAACGCAGAGCGCGGCGGGGACGAAGCGGGGGCGGCGCTGGCGGCGGCGGAGGAGGCACCGGCCGAGCCCGCCAAGGAGCCTCGGGGAATCGTGCAGGAGCCTGAAGAGCCGGTGCGAGCGGCAGTCGCGCCTTCGGCGTCGCCCAAGCTCCGTCTCGACGACCCACGCAAGCCCGACGAGGCGTCCACCCCGCTCGTCGGCCGACCGCCGCGGTCGGGACGGCCGCCATCGACGGCGCCCGCACGACCCCTCACGCCTGCGCCTCCGCCGAGCTCGCTTCCCCGCCCCTCGGCAGCCGCGCTCCCCGACCCCGCGTGCGACCGCTCTGCGCGACTCACATCGGCCTCAGCCTCGGCATCGGCCTCGACCTCGACCTCGGCTTGACGCCGCAAACGCGGCGCGACCTGCCCGGCCTCGCCGGCTTCCGCTTCCGCAACGAGGCCTCGATCGCTCGAGCGCTCCGAGACGCTCGCCACGTCAGCGGCCCGCTCGGGACCCGACGTCCACGCTGACGCTTCTCGAACGACAAGCGAAACGCCAGGCTCGCCAACAGCCGCCGGACGCACAGAGCGCCCGAGCAACGACCTGAAAAAGGGGGGAGGGGGGTGGGAGAAGGAGGAAGAAAAAAAAAAAAGGATCGAACGCAGTGCGACGGCAGGCTCGGCCGCTCGACACGGCTCGCATCGTCGCCGGGCGGCGGCCCCCTCTCGACACGACTCCCATGGTCGTCAAGCGGCAAACTGCATCTTTGCAATCCCCCGACGCGCCGTCCCTCGCTCGCATCGAGTCAACGTCTGCTTCCGACGCCCGACGAGCTCCTTCCGCCTAGCCTCCGCTAGTCTTCCACCACGCATCGAGCGCGCCACCTCGGGGGAGATGCGCCCAAGAGGACGCCGGCGTCGGCGCTCGCGCGGACGTCGCATCGCGAGCACGCGTCGGCTCGGAAAAGACGCACCGACATGCCTGGAGCGCGGCGCGCGATCCGGATGCACTTTTCAGCGGCATGCCGCGGCGGGCGCGGGCACCATGTCCCGGCCTCCGCCGGAGGAGGCCGAGGAAGCGCGCAGGCAATCCGTCTGGAAGCGGTCTGTACCGTGCGCTCAAGTGTTGGCACGCCTAGAGCATCGAGTGCAAAGACCGGCCGCGTGCACAGGCCGAGCGTGCGAGAGACCGGCTCAACGCGCGCGCTGGCTCGACTCGGCGTGCATGGGGTCGCGGGCGCGGGCGGGGGAGCAGGCGGAGGTGGGCGACGGAGGGCGCGCGCGGGCCCGGCCGCGGCAGGGCGCGGGCGCGGGCGCGACGACGGGTCGGCGCGCGCCGCCTGGGCGATGCTCGCACCCTCGGAACGCTGACGCCGCGCGGCCCCAAAACGGGGGTATTTTCGCTGAATTGCCATCGGCTGATTTCGATCGCCCATCGCGCGCGCGCGCGTGCGCGGCACTCTTTTCCCCCTCTGCTCGCCCGCCTCGGCCGCTTCCGCTCACCGCGCGCGCAGACCCGACCCATGTCGGAGGACCGCGAGGCGGCTTTGCGCGACGAGCTCACGTCGTGCGTGCTCAACACGAGCTCCATCTACTGCCTCCTGGGCGTCGGTCTTTCGATCCCGCTCGGCGTGCGCACACGCTCTCTCGCGCCGTTGATCTATCTCGGTATCGGCGGGACCATTGCCGACCTGGCCACCGGTGCGTGCGCCCGGCGCCGAGAACGAGGCCGCGAGGGGCAGGGGAGGGGGGAAAGAAAGTCCGAGGTCGCGGGGCGGCGGTTTGACGTCGATGCGGCCGCGAGCGCAGCGGCGCGTCGTTGCGAGACGCCGCCTACCCTCGGCGCCGTGTATGCGACGCCGTGGCCCTTTCTGCGCCTCCGGCGTCCTCGCTCGTGCGGCTCCTCGGCTTTTTCTCGTGCAGTGCGCCCACGACCTCCCGACGCCCTCTCCGCCCCCCCGCTCCCGACAGGCTACTTTGCGTGCGCGCCGCAGCGCGAGGCGCTCGAGAGCTGTCGACGCGCGCTGCTGGTCACCACCGAGGTGCACGATCCGCTCGCTCGGGCAGGCATCGACCTCGCGACGCACGAAGAAGAAAAGCTTTGAAAAGCCTCGCAGGGGAGGTTTGCGAACGGCGCAGGACTGGCGTGGCGGGCCGGAGCCGGACGGAGACTTGATCTCGAATTCAGCGCCGTAGAAGGCCGCGAAACAGCGCGCATTTTCAACAACGAGCTCTGAAGAGCGTGCGCTTTTCGTCGAATTTTCCATTTTTTTCCTCGCATTTTTCGTATTGCCGCGCGTTGCCAAGGAGGAGGCTAGTTACCCAACGCAACGTTCTCTTTCCCCGCTTTTTTTTTCCACGCCCACTTGCGTCTTTTCGCCGTCGTGCATCGCCGTCATCTCTCCTCACCGATCAGCGCAGCATGTCTCTTCGCGCGGTGAGAGAGGCTCTGAGGGCCTGCAGGGGCGCGCGAGGGCGCAGGACGTGCGATGTGGGTCTTTCTTCTTCCTGGCTCGGCGACGTCGCGTCTTCGAAAGCGGGCGGGGAGGTGGGCTCTCGGCGATCATTTTCGCCGATTCCCCGCCTCTTCTCTTCGGGGACATCGCCTCCTGCCGCTCCACCGTCTGACTCCCCTTCAACCGCCTCTCTCTTGCCGAGCCCGCTTCCCAAGGGCTTTACGCTTGTTTCGCGTCGAACCTTTACGCTGGCCGACGCGACGGCCTGGGCCGCTCTGACCGGCGACCACAATCCGATCCACTTTGACGCCGCAGAAGCGGCCAAGGTGGGGTTTGGGACCCGTCCCGCGGTTCCACCTCCGCTCCCGGGGGCGCTCGTGGCCTCGACCATCCCGGCCACGCTCGCCGCCGTCTTCCCCGGCGCCGTCTACCTCAAGCAGTCGGTGCGGTTTCGCGCGCCCGTTCTGGCTGGAAGCGAGGTCGAAACCAGGCTTCAAGTCGTCACGTGCTCGGGACGCCGAGCCGCTTTCAGCACCACGGTCCGCGTGGTGGGAGAAGGAATAGAGGAGAGAGGAGAGAAAGGGGGATGCGGCGATGGTGACGGCGAGGGCGATGCCCTCGACGGAGGCGGACGCACCGTTGCGGCGGCCTCGCCGCTGCGCGTGCTGGCATTGGACTCTCCTCCGGAGATCAAGGGCGAGGTGGCAATTGATGGAGAAGCGTTGACGCTGCTGCCGATCGGAGAAGACGAGCGAGCGCGATGACTGCCGTCTGTAACCTCAAGCATGACGAAATCGGAACGCGAGGTGACGTGCCCCAAAGGAGCCGGCCAATGCTGTGAAAGCAAGCGACGAGCAAAGCGGGCAATCCAAGAACGAAAAAAACGGACGAACACTGGCACACTCGGTGCCATCGACAGAGAGGGCTTGAAAACGCACGGGGCAGCGCAGCGTGCTGGGCAGGCTGACAATCCTTGTGACGGATCCCAGCCGGATTCGCAAGCGCAAGCGCGAGCGCGAGCAGACAGAAAATGCATTGAGCATCATTGTGCTTGCAGCACTTTGTCGTTTGCGTTCGCTAGCAAGTCACAGGCTGCGCCGCGTCTGGGTAGCGTTCCCCGGGCCAAAGCGCACACCTCTTGAACCCTCGAACGGGGCAGAAAAAGGCTCTTTGAAAACCTCACAAACGTCCCCGCATCGCTGCAGCTTACGCGATGGTTTCGCTCCCGGGCCTCCTCCTCGCGAGTTCCGTTCGCAAGCGTTTTCATCGACCGCTCACACGCGCCAGAACGTCGAGCGGAGCGGGCGCGCGTTGACGGACCGGCAGGAGTGGGAAACCCACAAGAGACGCCCCAGGGCCCGTCACGGGCAAGAGTCGCGGCACGTCACTGTTCTCCTGTTCCCCGCGAGGTAGGGCTTGCCGGCGGGTTTGCGTTCCCATTGCCGAGAAAAAGGCAAGGGCTGGAGGGCATCTTTCCGAAACCCGAGTCGAGCAAAAGTGCACTCAGGGGGCCGTCGCCTTTAGTTGGCGGCGACCGACCTGCACGGCCCGCCATGTCGGAGGCAAATGCATCATCTCAAGCGAAGAGATCCGGGTGCCCCACGTGGATGGAGATGCGCGAACCGAAGCGGGCATGCGAGCGGAGGTTGGCTCGTGCCTCGACGGAGGCTCCGAGAGGGGAGGGAAAGGAGGCGAGGGGAAACGGGGGCGGCCGTGGGATGCACACCCCCAGAGGGTCGGAGGCGCTGCGGGATGCGGGGCGCAGTCGATCCCTATCACGCGTACGCGCTACAGATACCGCCATCCTCTCACACTGCCGCGCTCTGCGTGCCTCACGTGTCTCCACTCGTGGGGCTTGGAGTGCGTTCGTCGGAGCCGAGGGCACCATCTCTGAGGAAGCACCTCTTGGCTCCTCGAAGGGGCCTTCTCCATTGCATCGCGGTCGGCACTTGCACGGTCTCCCGAGCGGCATGCTTTGAGGAGGGCGCTTTATCGACTTGCAGCTGGGGGTGGACGTGCAGGATCTCGAAAAACAACCCGAAGCCGACGGTTGCTAGCTAGTGCGTTAGGGTGCACGGTGGCTCTGTTCCTTCCGAGATAGCTGGATGCCGCACTCTTCTTCCTGCGAACGTGTGCTGTCGCTTCGACGCTGCTCGGTTCTGGTTTTCGTCCCGCCGAGTCTTTCCTATCTCTGCATTGCCCATGTCAACGCTTCATCTCCGGTCGTTTTGCAACGGTGGCCGAGCGACTGTTCCTCCTGGACCTCTAAACTAAAGGGAGAACCATGGAGGAAGTGTGTGGTCTTTCTAGTTTTCAGTCGTGGACTTGCACGTGCGGACGTGCAGGCGCGCGCCCGATTGCGCCGCGTGCCCCAGGCAGCGGTTGCAGGCGAGCACGGGCATGAGCGCGTCACGTCCTCCACGAACAGCTCACAGCGCGCCCAGTGCTTGCGCACGAGTTCGAATGTCTGAACCTTGAGCGGCGATGTGCAGTTCGTGAAGGTCTTGCAGCGTCATGCGCGAGCGGGCGGTGGGGGGTGCCGGACGAGGTCGAGGGAAGATCGGAGGCGGAAGGCGGAGAAGATGCAGCGAGGATGTCTCGGCTCCTCCCTCCGCCTTCCCCCCCCCGCCTTCTCGTTGCTGCCGCTGGCCTCCCTTGGCTTTCCCCTGCCGCCTCCCGTCCCCCACCCCCGCCTTGGGTCCGCCCTCCCCTCACGTCGTCCGGCGCGCGCGCGCGCGCGCGCCCGCGGGGGCGCGTGGGAGTGGGGGGGGCGTTTCTCCTCGGGCTCGTCCGAGTCGAGGTGAAGACCTATGCGCGGCTGCTGCGTCTCCAAAAACAATCCTCTGGCGGTGGTGCAGGACGGGCTGTGGTCCGACATGGTGCCGGTGCGCTACGCGAGCGCGCGCTGGGAGCTCTCGGAACGCGTCGGGCCCTGACGCAACCTCGCGCTGCACTCGCGCTGCGCACTCGCTCTTCGGCATTACCGGCTTCGGCTGGCGTCGACGCGACGCCCTCTGATCGCGACGTGGGCCGCGATGGCGACTGTTTCCGCAATGTCCCCCCGCGCGTTAGCTTTCAGGCGCGGTCCCGCTGGTGGGAGAGAGAAGAGTAGGAAGGAGAGACTGGGCGCGAACCGCACGCCGAACCGGATTCGGGGCGCGGTGCTTTTGAGGGGCTTGGCGTTTCGACGGCAGGTCGGCATCGGATTCCGTTCTGAGACGCGCCACGCTGTTGCTACGTGCCTGTCACCGACTCGGTCCATCGTTCGCGTGTTTTTTTTTCCTCCCTTCGCCCACTCTTTTCTTCCTCAAGCTTTTTTTTATTTATTTTTTATTCCTCCGCTCTCCGCTCTCCCTGTTTGCAGGTTCCGCTATCACCGCGCCGTCAGGCTGCGGTGGATGCGCTTGCGGCTCTGCGTTCGCGGCACCGCGCGGACGCCGAGCCCGTGGAGGTCGTTCCCGGAGTCTTCGTGGGCGGTGTGGGTGCGGCCCGCGACCTCTCCGCACTCCGCCGCGCAGGCATCTCGCACGTGCTCAACGCGTCTCCCATCGTCCCCTGTTTCCACGAGGGCCGGGGTGGCGGGACGTTTCGTCTGGGCCGCGTGGATTTGCGCTCCCCCGCCGGCGAGGCTGACCCGCGCGAGCTGCACGCGAGGTGCCTGAAGTCTCGGGCAGACGGCCGGGTCGAGTCTGAGGCGGATTCGACTCGAGACGCGGCGGAAGCGAGGCGTGCTCGCGAAGTCGTTGAGCGGTCGTCTCCGAGCTCTGGTGCCGCTCCGTCGCTCGCGCATCGCGCCTCGTCTCGCCCTCGTCCGCGCCCGTCGTCGTCGCCGTCGTCGACGTCTCCCTCGTCCCCCTCTGCCCCCCTTTCGCCTTCTTCCTCGCCTTTTGCTCTCGCTGGGAGCTCGCCGGTGTCCCCTGCGCCCCCTGCGCCTTCGGGTGCCTCTGCTGCGTGCGCTCCGGCCCCCTCCCCCCCGGGGACCCGGCGGCGTCGGCTGCGGTACCTGTGCCTTCCGCTGTGGGACGACCCGTCGTCCGATCTGCTTTCGCTGCTTCCCGCGGCGCTGGCCTTCATGGACAAGGCGCTCGAGGCGCGCGGCGGCGTGCTGGTGCACTGCTCCGCGGGCCGCAGCCGCAGCGTGGCGATCGTGGCCGCCCACCTCGTGGCTCGCCGAGGCGTGGATCTCCAGACCGCCATGGCGACCATCAGGGCCGTCCGCCCGCAGGCCGAGCCCAACGCGGGCTTTCTCGCCCAGCTCGCCATCTTCGAGACCAAGACTCGCGCGGGGGAGCTCATCGCAGGGGAGTTCGCGGGAGAGCTCACGGGAGGAGCGCTGCGGAATGAGGACAAGTCGGGCAGCCCAGCCCTCTGGGACCGCCGCGCGCTCGCGCGAGCGCAGGAGCGCGCCGCAGAGCGCCTGCGCTGCGACGTGCAGCAGGACGCCATCGAGAGGCCGAAGCACCGCGGCGGAGCGCCGATGGTCCGCCCGCAAGGCGAGCTGCCTGCGTCCGCCAAAGCCCCCCGGCCCCTCGGCCTGGCCGCGCCGTCTGCGCCGCTGCCGCTCCCGCCGGAAGCCGCAGTCGTCGAGCCGAAAAGGGCCGATGCGGATGCGGATGGGACCGATGCGCGTGGCGCCTCGGTCCCGTTCTCGTCGCCCCCGCTAGCCGTTCCAGAGGACGCTCTCGGACCGTGCCCGGTGGGGCCATCGTCTCCTCCTCCCTCCCTCGCGCCCTCGCTCCGTCCCGGCTCCCGAGCCCCTCGGCCGCCGCCGACGCCCTCGCCCGCGTCTCCGATCTCCGCACCGCCTCTGGGCGCACACGACGAGGCGCCGTGGCACTCTCGACCGCGGCGACGCTCGGCCGAGGACGAGGAAACGCCCGAGCGGCGGTCGGCCAAGCCCGCCCCCACGTCCGCAACGCCTGACGAGGAGATTGCAGGGCTGGAAGAGCTCCGTCGCGCGCTCGACGCCGCGGATCGCGAGGAGCTCCGCCGCCCGCGAGAGTCTCCGAGTCTCGAGGATCTCCGCCGCCCGCGAGAGTCTCCGAGTCTCGAGGATCTCCGCCGCGCGACCGAACCGCACCGCCGCCGCGCAGGCACGGTTGCCTGGGTCGGAGGCTGGGCCGACGGCCAGGCCATCTCGCCGGCCCTGCGCCCCTCGAGCGCGCTCGCGCAGGAGCTCGACCTCGACTCGCAGGAGATGGCGTGATCTTGGAACGCGAGCGTGGAGCGCGCGCAGGCTTCCCGCGGGGCGCGGCGTATCGCTCGCCTCGAACGTCGCTCGGCTCGTGCCAGAGTCTCGCCATCGAGTTGGCGGCTAGTCCCAGCCACGGTTGGCGGCGGATGGACTAGCAGATGCGGCCCTGAGCGCCCAGACTGGCCGCGAGCCCCCTGGAGCCGATGCAGGCCGGGCCGGGCCGCGAGTCCTGGCAGAGCTCGGCCGACAAAGAGCTCCGCGAGGTCGTGGTGCAGGAAGTGGTGCGTGGAGAGCTGTGCGCGCATCGCGCACTCTCGCGTGCCCTCAGAGCGCGCCCCTGTGCGCTTTCGTTCCGCGCGCCCATTCCTCCGCGCGGACCGCGGCGGGGCAACCGGCCAGCCGGGACCTTGACTCTCGTCTCGGGGGCGATAGCGTGCCCCCCCTGGCGCTCCCCGCGCCGCCTCTGCCGCTTGCTTTGCGCCCACACGGCCTTGTGGAGGTACCGACGTGGGCGCCGTGGCGTCCTCGACGCGCGGCGGCTCGGAGGGCGCTGCTCCACCGCCCCGTGGGGTCGTTTCGGCCCCGCCGCGTTTTCCGCGCCCGCCCGCCGCCCCCTGCGTCTCGCAGCGCCGGGCCGCCTCGCACGGATCGCCGCGGCTGCTCTGCGATTTCTCGTTACGAGAGACGGGGCGCACACCTCGAGCCCTGCGCGCACCGCCGCTTCTGCGTGCGCCGCGCCTCTTGCCGAGCCGTGCACCTCGCGCGAGGACCGTGCACCTCGCGACCCTGGGCGTCGGCTTGGCCCTCTCCCCCCGTCCAGCATCCCCCTCGCGATCCCCTGCCCGTGTTACCTCTTTGCCTCTCTCTCCCTCTCTCTCTCTCCGCTTCGCTTGAACGCCCTCTTCCCCCCTCCTCTCTCACCCACCCCCCCTGCTGCGCCCGTCTGCTCTCCCCCTTTTGAGTGCGCGGCCGCGTCCCGCGCGCCGGCCTTTGGCCCGCCATCGCCTCGCGCGCGCATTCACCCTTTTCCTCTCCGTTTTTTTTTTCCACCTCCGTGCAGCAACGCATCTTCGTGCGCCGCAAGCCCGAGTGCGCCACCAGTGCGTGCGGAAGGGGGCGCGGGAGGCGAGGGGGACATTTTTTTTTCCCGCGAGGGGGAAGGGGAGTGGAGAGGGCACCGTTCGGATTCGCAACTGAAGGGGAAGGCGAGCGGCAAGGGAGGGCGGGGGAGGGGCGGGTGGAAGGGCGAATTGGAGGGGGGGGAGAACGAGAGGGCGCAGAGGCCGCGGGGGTGTGCGCGGGTAGAGGCGGGGTGAGTTTACCGTTTGGGGGTTTGGAGGGAGAGGAGGGAGAGGAGGGAAAGGAGGGAAAGGAGGGAAAGGAGGAGGAGGACGTGAGGACCGGGGTGCGGCGATGGGTGCTCGCATTCTAGATTTGCGTCTCTCGTTTGCGCATTCTGGTGTCGCGTGTCCTTGTTTCGTGTGTCTCCTGCGTGCGCTGCGTGTTTTCGTGTGTTGTTGTGTCGTGTTGCCTTTTTGTCTGACCGTTTTGTGTGTGTGTGTGTGTTTTTCTCCCGTTTCTCTTTGTGTTCGTATCGTGTGTGCAGATTCGGGTCGTTCGTTGGAGTTTATTCGTTGTCTCGACGATGCTCTGTACAAGTCGGCTCGGTCTCGCGCCGAGTACGGCGATCTCTCGACGCTCGAGCAGCGTCTGCAGGCCGTCCTGAAGGAGCTCTCGGTCCGCCAGCGGCGAGCCATGCAGCGCAAGAGGCTCCTCGAGCAGCAACAGGCGCAGCAGCAGGCGCAGGCGCAGGCGCAGCAGCAAGGGGCTGCCGCGGCGGGAGGAGGGGGCGCGGGGGGAGACGGAGGCGCCGGGCCGCCGGGCGTCGCCGAACGCGCCCCGGCGGCGGCAGCGGCGTACGGCTCCAGCGTCCCTGGCGTCCCGCCGCCCGGGGCGAGCGGCCCGAGTCCGTACGGGACCTCTGCGGCACCGCCTGGCGGCGCTGGTGTGGGCGCGGCCGCTGGCGCGTACGGGGCGGGGGGGTCGTATTCGGGGCTGCCCCCCCCAGGCTCTGGGCCGGGCTCGTACGCGCCCGCGTCTCGGCCGGCGTGCTCGCCCACCAAGGGCGGCGGCGAGCTCGCGCGGCCGGCGTCGTCCGCCTCGACCTCTGAGCCGGCCCGTGCGCGTCTCGCATCCACCCAGGCCCAAGCTCAAACCGCCGCGACGGCCCCTGCCGACCCAGGGGCCCAGGCCCCGCCTCTCGAGGGCGGAGGCGACTCGCAGGCGGCCCAGGGCCGCGGGTCGTACGCCGCCCTGGTCGCCCAAGGCGCGCCGCAAAGCCTCGCCCCAGGCCAGCAACCATTTTCGCCACGACAGCAGCAGCAGCAGCAGCAGCAGCAGCAGCAGCAGCAGCAGCAGCAGCAGCAGCAGCAGCAGCAGCAGCAGCAGCAGCAGCAGCAGCGGCAGCCGTCCGGCGCCGTCTGGGGCGGTGCGGCGTCCTCACCCGGCAACGCTTCGCCCCAGACGCCCGCCTGGCCGCAGCAGGCGCAGCCGGGCGCCTGGCCAGGCTCGCTGCAGCAGCAGCAGCAACAGCAACAACACCATTTGCTGCAGATGCAGCAGCAGCAGCAGCAGCAGCAGCAGCAGGTCTGGACCGGGCAGGCGCAGGCGCAGGCGTGGGGCGCCGGGCAGGGCGCCGGTGCTCCCCAGGCTTTGGCGGGCGAGGCCTGGGGCGGCGCGGGCGCCTGGGGCGCCCAGGGCTGGAACGCCCAGGGCGCCTCGGACTGGGCGCAGGCGCGCCAGGCACAGGCGCAGGCGCAAGCGCAGCAGTGGCAGTCTGGCGCCAACGGAGCGCAGGCCTGGGGCGCCGCCCAGGGCTGGATCTCCCCGCAGCAGCAGCAGCAACAGTTGCAGGCACAACAGCAGCTTCAGCAGCAGCAGTTGCAGGCGCAACAGCTCCAGCAGCAGCAGCAGCAGCAGCAGCAGCAGCAGCAGCGCTATGGCATGCAGACCGCGCAGGATCCGAGTCTTGCGTGGGTGTCGAGGTCTGGCGTCGGGGGCATGAGCGGCGGCGACCCGTCGGGTCGCGGCTGGCAGGCCGGGCAGCCGTACGGCGCCGTTGAGGCGGCCTCGCAGGACGCCCCGGCGGGCTGGGCGGGCTACGGCGCGGCCGCCGAGGCTGCCGCCGCCGCCCGGGGCGCGCAGGGCGTCTCGAACGGGTGGGTCCCCCAGACCGCGACTGGCGCGGCAGACCCCTCGGCCGCCTGGGCAGCCAGACAGTCCGACTGGCAGCAGCAGCAACAGCTGCAGGCGCAGCAGCAACTGCAGCAGCAACAGCAGCTGCAGCAGCAGTCGTACCAACAGCAGCTGTACCAGCAGCGCCAGGCGATGCAGGGCGGCGCCTGGAACGGCGCCCAGCAGGCCGCGGCACCAGAGGCCGCGCCCGCCGCCTCGGGCGCCTCCCCGGCGCCCTCTGGCGCGCCGGGACAGCTGTCCTCGCCGCGCAGCCAGCCCGCGACGCCTTCGGTGGGCGGCGCCGGAGCTCTCGCTTGCGCACAACAGCAGCAGCAGCAGCAGCAGCAGGGGTGGCAGGGATCGGGCGAGGCTGGCCCGGCCGGGGCGGGGCAGGTGGCGCCGTGGGGCGTTCCCGGCGCGCCACCTGCCCCTGGATCTGCCGAGGGCGTTCCCGGGTCGTGGGGCGCGCAGGCGCCGGCTGCGCCGGGCTACGGCGTGCAGGCCGCGGCCGCCGGACAGGCGGCTCCCGGCGGGTGGCCTGGCGCTCCTGCCGCACAGGCGGCTTCCGGCCCCCCCGGCGCCTCGTGGGGCTCCGACTGGCCCGCGGCCTCTCGGCCTGCCACCGAGCAGCAGTCCGCGTGGCCCGGCCAGGCTCCGGCGCAGGCTCAGGCTCCGGCGCAGGCGCAGGCGCAGGCGCAGGCGGCGGCGAGCTGGGCCTCCTCGCTCGGCGCTGGCGCCGGCGCCAACGCCAACGCCAACGCCGGCGCCTCGGATCCCGCGCTGGCGTGGCGACAGGCGCAGGCGCAGACGGCGTCCGCCTCTGTCGAAGCCGCGGGCGGAGCGGGGGCCGCCGCCGCCGGGGGCGGCCCCGTCGGCAGCGGCCCGAGCCCCGGGACAGGGCGGTGGGGCGCGTCTTTC